>LR812523.1:84930797-84933297 GCA_903798195.1 Danio kyathit | reverse complement strand
CACAACACACAATACAAGACATAACAACACAACACAACGCAACACATCACAACACATCACAACACAACACATCATATCACACCACACAATACAAGACATAACAACACAACACATCATATCACACCACACAATACAAGACATAACAACACAACACAACGCAACACATCACAACACATCACAACACAACACATCATATCACACCACACAATACAAGACATAACAACACAACACATCATATCACACCACACAATACAAGACATAACGACACAACACATCATATCACACCACACAATACAAGACATAACGACACAACACATCACAACACAATGCAACACAACACATCATATCACAACACACAATACAAGACATAACGACACAACACATCACAACACAATGCAACACAACACATCATATCACAACACACAATACAAGACAGAACAACACAACACATCATATCACACCACACAATACAAGACATAACAACACAACACATCATATCACACCACACAATACAAGACATAACGACACAACACATCACAACACAATGCAACACAACACATCATATCACAACACACAATACAAGACATAACGACACAACACATCACAACACAATGCAACACAACACATCATATCACACCACACAATACAAGACATAACGACACAACACATCACAACACAATGCAACACAACACATCATATCATATCACAACACACAATACAAGACATAACGACACAACACATCACAACACAATGCAACACAACACATCATATCACAACACACAATACAAGACAGAACAACACAACACAACACATCACAACACAACACAATGCAACACAACACATCATATCACAACACACAATACAAGACATAACAACACAACACATCACAACACAACACAACACATCACAACACATCACAACACAACACAACACAATGCAACACAACACATCATATCACACCACACAATACAAGACAGAACAACACATCACATCACAACACAACACAACACAACACAACACAACACATGACATAATATCACAACACACCTCAATACCCGTGTTCATGTGGAGTTCAGTCAATTAGTCACACACATGCACACACAGACACACAGACACATACACACGTGTGTCACGTACGAAAGTGAAGAGCGGTGGGGTGTGGTTTAACGGCTGTCGGCGGGGGGTTGGCTGGAGGGGGTGAAGGTGAGGGGTGTCATGGATTAAAGTGAAGAGTGGGGTGGTGCGGGGGTTGTCACGGATGAAAGTGAAGAGCGGGCGGGGGTTGGAGGGGTGTCGCGAACGAAAGTGAAGAGCGGGGGCAGAGGTGGGGGGGTCACGAACGAAAGTGAAGAGCGGGGGCAGAGGTGGGGGGGTCACGAACGAAAGTGAAGAGTGGGGTGGTGTTGCGGAAGAAAGTGAAAGTAGGGTGGTGGTGGGGATGTCATGGACGAAAGTAAAGAGTGGGCGGGTGTTGGAGGGTTGTCATGAACGAAAGTGAAGAGTGGGGGGGTGTCGCGGAAGAAAGTGAAAGTAGGGTGGTGGGGGGTGTCGCAGACGAAAGTGACGAGCGAGCGGGGGTTGGAGGGGTGTCGCAAACGAAAGTGAAGAGTGGGGTGGTGGGGGGTTGTTGCGGATGAAAGTGAAGAGCGGGGGCAGTGGGGGGGGGGGGGGTCGAGAACGAAAGTAAAGAGGGGGGTGGTGTTGCGGAAGAAAGTGAAAGTAGGGTGGTGGTGGGGATGTCATGGACAAAAGTGAAGAGTGGGCAGGAGTTGGAGGGTTGTTGTGAACGAAAGTAAAGAGGGGGGTGGTGTCGTGGAAGAAAGTGAAAGTAGGGTGGTGGTGGGGATGTCATGGACAAAAGTGAAGAGTGGGCGGGAGTTGGAGGGTTGTTGTGAACGAAAGTAAAGAGGGGGGTGGTGTCGCGGAAGAAAGTGAAAGTAGGGTGGTGGTGGGGATGTCATGGACAAAAGTGAAGAGTGGGGTGGTGTCGCGGAAGAAAGTGAAAGTAGGGTGGTGGGGGTTATGTCATGGACGAAAGTGAAGAGTGGGCGGGAGTTGGAGGGTTGTCGTGAACGAAAGTGAAGAGTGGGGTGATGGGGGGTGTCGTGGATGAAAGTGAAGAGCGGGGGCAGTGTGGGGGGGGTCGCGAACAAAAGAGAAGATTGGGGCGGTGGGGGGGTGTCACGGATGAAAGTGAAGAGTGGGCGGGGGTTGGAGGGGTGTCGCAAACGGAAGTGAAGAGTGGGTGGTGTTGCAGACGAAAGTGAAGAGCAGGGGCAGTGTGTGTGTGTGTGTGTGGGGGGTTCGGGAACGAAAGTGAAGAGTGGGGGGGCGGGGGGGTTGTCACAGATGAAAGTGAAAAGCAGGGGCAGTGGGGGGAGGGGGTCGTGAACGAAAGTAAAGAGTTGGGTGGTGGGGGCGTGTTGCAGACGAAAGTGAAGAACAGGCGAGGGTTGGAGGGGTGTCGCGAACAAAGTGAAGAGTGGACGGTGGTTGGAGG
>LR812523.1:84920797-84925797 GCA_903798195.1 Danio kyathit | reverse complement strand
GAACTGGTAATTTTACGAGGGTACAATTCCAAAATCTGCGATTAGAACAGACACAGATACGACATTTTCTTTGTCTGTTTGTATATGACTGATAACTTTACGATGGCAAACACGAAATACAGTTTCACCACGGACACGACGACCTGATTATGAAGACGAATCTTCTTCTTCTTGGACATTTTACAGAATCAAAATTAAGATCGCTGTGTAAATTTGAGAAATTCTGCACTCGCTGCCTGTAACGTTAACTCACATTATGCTCACTATCCTCGGCCGTTCCTAATTTTGATTCTGTAAAATGTCCAAGAAACACAGCGAAATTAAATCTCATTAAATCTCAACCTTTATTACAGCTCATGACAAACATTTCTCAAAGAGGGAATAACAAAAATCTGACCTGAGACGGTGTGTGGGAGCTTGAGTGTCCAGCAGGCGCGCCGTTGTGATCGATGGCTCTCGCTTGTTTATTAATGCCTGTGACAGCGGTGGCATCATTTTGACAGTGGAGTGTCGCTTTTTGATTCGTCTTCATAATCAGGTCGTCGTGTCCGTGGTGAAACTGTATTTCGTGTTTGCCATCGTAAATTTATCAGTCATATACAAACAGACAAAAAAGAAAATGTCATATCTGTGTCTGTTCTAATCCCAGATTTTGGAATTGTACCCTCGTAAAATTACCAGTTCGTTCTGTTTCCCTTTACGTTTTTATAAAAATGATGCGTGAGTTTTATTTACGCAAAAAAAAATTATGACAGCGATTTTATTCCATATGAGAACAGCAGGCGTGAATGGCTCTCGCGAGAGAAATTTGAGAAGCCCTCTGGTGGATTCATGAAGACAAAAACTACAAAAAAATAACATACAGTACCTCCTAGGACGTATTTGGTGCTCTCCAGAAATGTATACAGGGGTACGTATCTATAATGAGCCCAGGTTGAATGCATACGATAAATTAACCTACTGCTGAACTACCAAAGTACAATGCATCATTTGGTACATCAAAAGGTGCTGTTATGATGACCATCTGACAAGCTGATCCAGCAAAACATACTGCTGAAAATGTCATTAAAATGCAGCATTTAGACCTCATAATTAAATAGAATATAGGGCATATAATGACAAAAAGGTCCACATTTTGAGAAAAAAAGGCCTGTTGTTAAACTGTAGAGTTGAATTTTCAACATCAAAAGTGGACAGAGCAGAGATCAACATCCCATAATGCAATACACCACCGCAAATAAACACAAAACAAAACAAATGCAACCTGTTAATTAACACACACACACACATATATATATATATATATTTACAGTACAGTTGTTGCACACAGACTCTCACCTCTTCATATTCAGCAGTGGAATCCCTCTGGCAGGTGTCTGTCTGTCTGTAAACCGCGCTCCTGCTGCACACTTTACACTGTTTTCTGAGGTAATTAACCCAGTTTGTGTAGCCCACGACCCCACGAGAATCTGCAAACACACTGAACTCCGGCAGAATATGGATGTGAAGCTGCTCTTGAAACAAAACACGAGCGGCGCGTTTGTTTTCTTCAATTTGTTCTTCCACTGTTGAACCTTGTTAACCTTTATTAGATTGCTGCTGAACAATGCATGCTGGAATTACTGAACGCCGACAAGATTTTATTTCCGTACGGGTGTGTGTGTGTGTGTGTGTGTGTGTCCAGGCTATAGGCGTGGGATAAGATTCTGACGGCATGTTAATAATTGGATAAAAATATCACGGTTGCTGCTCTAAATATGTTCATTTTAAATGTGTCTGGGTAAAAAAAATGGGTAAGACTCTCATTTAAAGGTGCAGTATGTAAGTTTGACACCTAGTGGTTAAACTTGGTGTTGCACTCCTGGATCAAAACAATAGCATGCGTGGGATGCCAGAGAAGCGAGTGATTTAAACTGTTCTAAAAAAAGCGACGACACGCGATAGAGGGAATATTCTCCATATTAAAGGGAGTTTTTGTCCTAACCAACACCTCGAATTGAATTTATTAGAAACGGCTTCTATTTCTAACAGCTGAACTTGTGAAACCTATGACAGTGATCAGCTCAGGTAACTCGTGTGCTTTATTCAATGCTAAATGCTAACAATATGAGTTTGAATGCCATTTTACATTTAATGATGTTAACGTGGGTTAACATGTATTAAACAGATTCTAAACTTTACCATTTCATGAGTGAGTGCATATTCTGTGCTTCTGAAAGGCTGTGTTTAAATTTCTGCCGTGTTTGATCTGGTGCAAACAGCCAAATAGCTCATCACTGCCTCTCTCGTCACAGCGTGTTGTTAGGACACGCGGTTACAATGTAACCTGCTCACCTAATGTTGACGTTCATAATATTTATGTCATTTGCTAATTAATAACCTCATGTGGAACTGAATCTGTCTCCCATACTGTCCTTTTCGGTCACGGACGCATGCTTTCAGAGCCTTTCTGAATGAATGTATGAAGTATGCTGTTTCCCAACATGGCAACCCGGGGTGCTGAATTATAATTGGCTAAACTGGCATGTGCATGTGAAAATTACCTAAACAAAGAGAGCGTTCCGGCACGGAAAAAACATTTTCAAAGCAGAATATCTGACTTCAGCATTGTTTTTCAGTTAAACAAGTATGTTCACTTAGGATGTTTCTTAAATATCTGCACACATATTATGGTAATTTTATGCTTTAGAAGAGTAAAAAAACTTACATACAGCACCTTTAAGGTGACTTAGTTACACATTTTTCGTGCGCTTACTATATAATATGTTTGAGTTTTGGCTTAGTGGTTAGCACTGTGGCCTTACAGCAAGAAGGTCGCTGGTTTGAGTCTCGGCTGGGTCAGTTGGTGTTTCTGTTGCATGTTCTCCCCTGCTGGCGTGGGTTTCCTCCAGGTTCTCGGGTTTCACAGTCCAAACACATGCGCTATAGGGGAATTTATCAACTAAATTGTCCGTAGCGTATAAGTGTGTGTGTGAATGAGTGTGTATGAGTGTTTCCCAGTACTGGGTTGCAGCTGGAAGGGCATCCGCTGCGTAAAACATATGCTGGATTAGTTGGCGGTTCATTCCGCTGTGGTGACCCCTGATGAATCAGAGACTAAGCCGAAGGAAAATGAATGAATGAATGTTTGAGTTACACAAACTTTGTTTAACTTTTAAACACTGAAGGAGATATTTTGAGAAATGTTGGAAACCGGTAACCATTGACTTCCATTGTTTTTGTATTTTTCCTATAGTGATTACAATGCATTATGCATAATTACATGTAACTAACCCCATTGTAACCCCAACCATGTTGTAAATACATGTAATGTATTTACTGATGATTGATAATGAAGCTTGTTTGAGCTTATGAGATCCTCGAGCCCTGGACTCTCTCCCGTTTCCAGGGCGAGAGGGGAGTTTGAGCTCAGGTAGATCTCGATGAACTCCCCTGGCTTATTTCTAGCGTGACGGATATGGGTGACTGAGGAGAGGTGTACTCGGTAGGAGCTTGACTATGGTATCAATTTGTGTATAATTTACTTAGGGTGCGTGTTATTTGGACTGTGGGAGGAAACCGGGGAACCCGGGAAAAACCCACGCCGGCACGAGGAGAACAAGTGAAACACGCACAGAAATGTCGTCTGGTTTAGTAGGGACTTAAACCAGAGGCAATCTTGCTGTGAGGCAACAGTGCTAATCACTGGGCCGCCATGTCGCCCATCTGGAAAGGAGGGGTGAGTAGGGGGGTTCTTCAAGACGAAGATATAGAGTGGAGGAACTATGACGTCAATTTGTATGCAAAAACCCGGAAGCGAGTTAGCATTTTAGCAGTTCTGATTCCCTCGTCCCAAAGTCAATGGGTTTTTTGAATGGGATTTCAGTTAAATTGCTTAAATAAGTTTCATGGCTAACACAGACTCAAAATACTTTCACGTTTTATTCTACGACACAAAACACATCAGTTACATCACACTCTTGATTTTTTAAATCGTTTATGCTTCTTTAAAAAGACGGTTGCTATCAAGTTGCTAATCGGGACTACAGCCGGTGTCGGAAACATTGTACGTCATCGAGCTGAACTGGTCTGGAACGCAGCCCGCTTGCGTTGGGCATCTGGATTTGTCTGTTATTTAAGTATTTTCATGAATAGTATTTTATTGTTTGTAATATTTTTCTAAGCGGGATATTGTGTAGATAATGCCTTCATATGTAAAGACTGTCAAGACAGATTCATTTGTTGATCCTTTATTTCAATTAAACGATATTATGGGGATGCTGCTTACCAGTGCAGCCTGTCTCTTTCCTGCTCTCAGTAATGGAAACATATTAATTAATGTGTAAAAATATACAGACATATTAACTGTCATTTGATCAAAGGATATTTCATCAGCTTTTTATTTCATCTAAACACGTTTAACTCTGTCATATCAGCAATATTTACACTCCTTAAAATGTATAGCATATGTGACTGTATGGGCTGCTTTTCGATGTACTTCGTGACAAAAAAAAAAGAATATTGAATGTTGTTCTGTGTCCATGACGGCAGGTATTTGATAGACTTGTCCCTCACGTCTCATTTCTGTCATCTGGTACTAAGCGGGCTCTATGCACGCGAGCGATACACTTATTTAAACATGTCTTATGATAATGCTATGTCGGCACATTTATATGTACCGTTTTAAAACTTTTACAACAGCCGTCAAGCAAAACAAAATGCATTTCCCACGTAAAAAAAAACTATCCAAAAGGCACGTAGGTCTATGTGATTTTGTGTATTCATGTGTTTATAATATTTAGCGTGGATTATAGTATGATAAACCGAGAGAGTAAATCTTTGTCATGGACCATATTTCTAAAAAAAAAAAGCTTGAAGAGTTGTCTGTAGCAGGGTGGTGCTGACGTCACAAGCGAGCGCCCCAGGCGGTAAAGTCTAGATTGGATACGCGGCCGGCCGGAAGTGCGATATGCACGTTAATATAGCGGCATTTTTTTATGACACTGTATAATAATAATTAA
>LR812523.1:84775797-84918297 GCA_903798195.1 Danio kyathit | reverse complement strand
ATAGTGTTGTGAGAAATGCACCAAAGCCACTGGGAAAAACTGTAAATTAAATTAAATTAAATTAAATTAAATTAAATTAAATTAAATTA
This sequence comes from Danio kyathit, assembly GCA_903798195.1. NCBI lineage: Eukaryota > Metazoa > Chordata > Actinopteri > Cypriniformes > Danionidae > Danio > Danio kyathit. The sequence continues at coordinate 84,918,208 of LR812523.1, read as the reverse complement.
AATTAAATTAAATTAAATTAAATTAAATTAAATTAAATTTTTAATTTAATTTAATTTAATTTAATTTAATTTAATTTAATTTAATTTAAATAATTGTATTTTACATTTTAAAATAACTGCTATCTGAGTGAGTTCTATAAAATTTAATACATTTCTGTTTCACCAAGGAAAAATGCATTTGATTAAAGTTTTTATTTTAATTTTAAATTTATTAAATTTTATTTTATTTTATTTACATCATTGCATATTTTTACATTTTAAAATAACTGCTGTAAAGGTTTGATCAAAGTTTTTAATTTAATTTCATTTAATTTGATTTAATCAAACTTTTATTTTATTTGTTTTGTTTTGTTTAATGAAATTTAACCTAATTTAATTTAAATAATTGCATATTTTTACATTTTAAAAATAACTGCTGTAAAACTTTTATCAAAGTTTTAAATTAAATTTAATTAAATTAAATTTAATTTGTTTTGTTTAATGAAATGAAATGAAATTTAATTTAATTTTATTTAAATAATTGCATATTTTTACATATTAAATATAACTGCTGTAAAAGTTTGATCAAAGTTTTTAATTTAATTTATTTAATTTAATTTAATTTAATTTAATTTAATTTAATTTAATTTAATTTAATTTAATTTAATTTAATTTAATTTAATTTAATTTAATTTAATTTTATTGATTTTAATTTAATTTTATTTAAGTTTAATGAAATTTAATTTAATTTAATTAAATTAAATTTAAATAATTGCATATTTTCACATTTTAAAATAACTGCTGTAAAGGTTTGATCAAAGTTTTTAATTTAATTTAATTTAATTTAATTTTAATGAAATTTTATTTAATTTAAATTTAAATAATTGCATATTTTTACATTTTGTGTGAATGTACTTTAAAATATAATGAATTTCTGTGATGTAAAGCTGAATTTTTAGCATCAGTACTCCAATCCTCAGTGTCAGATAATCCTTCAGAAATCTTTATAACATACAGAAACATTTTAAAATAAGTAAATTATTCCGAACATTTGATCAGAAATTAACAGGACTGCATATTTTCCCCTGACATTTTACAGTAATTTACATTTAATTTCAGTTGTTTGTCTGGATCAGGGGTGTCAAATCTTGGTCCCAGCGGGTCAATGTCCTGCAGAGTTTAGCTCCAACCCTACACACAACTAAACACAACTCTAAAGTTTGGACACCCCTGGTCTAGATAGATTAACTGCAGTGTCCTGAAATATGTAACAGAGAGTAAACATTATTATTTATTTACATGTGAAAGTAAAGTCTTCTGCGTCTGTTGTGCAGGTAACGAATGGGACTTCATTAACGTTTATCCACTCGACCCAAAAGCCACTGCAGATCCTCACAGCGCCACCTGCAGGCAACGTTTCTGCAGTGCTGCAATGGGCAGCGGAGACGTTTGGAGGAGTCACATCCATCACCAGCGCACGAAACCCAAAGACCATCACATTTACTGGGGTCAAAGGTCAGATTTCACAGCCCGTATTCACTACACATCTACCTCACCTGTGAAAGTATTTAGTAAAAAATAAAAGTAAAGTAAAAACTTATTAACTTAGATTTTTTACTAAATATCTGAGAGTTTTCTCTTAATTCACAAAGCTGCTGGGACAGAATTTTGAGTCATAAAGTCGGCATGAAATCAGATTTACTCTTCATATTTTTAGTGCTGGACAAAGATTAATCGCGACTAATCGCATCCAAAATAAAAGTTTGTTTTGACATGATATATATGTGTGTGTGTGTTATATATATTTAATATTCATATGTGATGCGAACTCATACATAGAAACAAGGGTAAAAGCTATCATTAATTTAGCACGGATCTATCAGTTATTTTGGGTGGGGCTATCAGGAATTTAGGATGGAGCAATGATTAATTTAGGACAGAGCAACCAGTAATTTAGGACGGAGCAACCAGTAATTTAGGACAGAGCAACCAGTAATTTAGGGCGGAGCAACCAGTAATTTAGGGCGGAGCAACCAGTAATTTAGGGCAGAGCAATCCCTAATTTAGGGCAAAGCAATCAGTTATTTAGGGTGAATCTATCAGTAATTTAGGGCGGAGCTATCAGTAATTTAGGGCGGAGCTATCAGTAATTTAGGGCGGAGCTATCAGTAATTTAGGGCGGGGCAACCAGTAGTTAAGGACGGAGCTATCAGTAATTTAGGGTGGAGCTATCAGTAATTTAGGGCGGGGCAACCAGTAGTTAAGGACGGAGCTATCAGTAATTTAGGGCGGAGCTATCAGTAATTTAGGGCGGCGCAACCAGTAGTTTAGGACGGAGCTATCAGTAATTTAGGGCGGAGCTATCAGTTATTTAGGGCAGGGCTATCAGCAATTTAGGGCGAAGCAATAAGTAATTTAGGGCAAAGCAATCAGTTATTTAGGGTGGACCTATCAGTTATTTAGGGCGGGGCTATCAGTTATTTAGGGCGGGGCTATCAGTATTTTAGGGCGAAGCAATCAGTAATTTGGGGCGGAGCAACCAGTAATTTAGGGCAAAGCAATCAGTTATTTAGGGTGGAGCAATCAGTAATTTAGGGCGGAGCAACCAGTAGTTTAGGACGGAGCTATCAGTAATTTAGGGCGGAGCTATCAGTTATTTAGGGCGGGGCTATCAGTAATTTAGGGCGAAGCAATAAGTAGTTTAGGGCAAAGCAATCAGTTATTTAGGGCGGAGCTATCAGTTATTTAGGGCGGAGCTATCAGTTATTTAGGGCGGGGCTATCAGTAATTTAGGGCGAAGCAATCAGTAATTTGGGGCGGAGCAAACAGTAATTTAGGGCAAAGCAATCAGTTATTTAGGGCTGAGCAATCACTAATTTAGGGCGACGCAATCAGTAATTTAGGGCGGGGCTATTAGTAATTTAGGATGAAGCAATCATTATTTTAGGGCAGATCTATCAGTTATTTAGAGTGGAGCAATCAGTAATTTAGGACAGAGCTGTTCGTCATTTGGGGCGGGGCTATCAGTAATTTAGAGCATGGCTATCTGTTTATTGAGGTGGGGCTATAAATCATTTAGGGCGGATCTATCAATCAATAAGGGTGGAGCTATAAGTCATTTAGAGTAGGGCCATCAGTAATTTAGGGCACAGCAGTCAGTGATTTAGGGCAGGTCTTTCAGTCATTTGGGGTGGGGCTATCATTAATTTAGGGTGGTGCTGTGAACCATTTAGGGCAGAGCTATCAGTCAATTAGAACTGGGCTATCAAGTAAATAAGGGTGGGATTTATGGTGGGGCTATCAGTCATTCAGGGTGGGATTATCAGAATTGCACACAGTGGCCTTTGGTGGATTTATCAGAAATAACACATATGGGAAAACAGAGCCCAGTAACATATTTGAGATTGTCAAAAATGTACACAGCAGCCTCTAGTGGATGCAGGAAAAATTGCAAACAGACGTCGCCCCTGGCACGCATTTCACAGTTCCCAACAGTCTCCCGTGAGCCTGTCTTGTCATGTTGAGTGCTGTTATACTGGTTATATTGATAATGCTGTGCTCCTGCAGGCTCTCAGAACTCCTCCAGATGTGAACTGAAGCCAGAAACACCAGCAGAAAAACCCTTCATCCATCTGGAGCTGAACGAACCCATTGAAGCACTAAAGTCCTGCTATATGAAGCACGAAGGAGAAAAACTGCACATCATCAACATTCCTGATGCAGTCACGATCAGGTAAACATCATCAACAACAGGTTACACTTTATTATAAGGTGACTTAGTTACAGTATGTTTAACTATTCATTTAAATACTGAGTCATATCTATTAATTAAATATACTTACTGTATGCTTGGAATTAGAAAGTGGGTTATTTTAAGTAAGTTACATGTAATTATGCATAATTCATTCTTTTGTGTTTTTCAGGCATGTTTCTGTGCATCTGCTCTCCGACTGTAATGTAGTCCTGCGAGGTCCAGCAGACACCCACTGGATCATCAACACCAGCCATCAAATAAAGATTCTGGTGAGAATCAAGGATAGAAGACGTCGACATTTCTCCCCATAGTGGCTTACAACACGACATGAATGATGCTCATAAAACTCTCTTTCTTTCAGAGCAACAATTATATAACCTTCAAGGGTTGGAAGTTGAAGCCGAGGATGGCGATGTCTGACAATCCCACAGACATCAGACAGAAAGCATTATTGCATTTCAGCAGCAGCTTCATCAGCAGCTACTCAGAGATCCATCTCAATGTGACAAACGTAGAGTTGTGGATCACAGACAGCAGCAGCTTCTCAGGTAAACGTCACCACTTTCTAAAATTGAACAAATGGGTTGTGCAAGGAATAGGTTGTAATTATGACTATTATTGTCAGAGTTACGATTACGTTTAAAAGTTAAGCGCCCTCTAGTGGAGCTTAAAATCCATCTAAAAAATTACCAAATTGTTTGTTTGTGCAGTGAATAAACTGTTTATACAACCTAATATTTTCAGATAAAATTACGTTTGAAATTTCAGCTCCCTCTAGTGGAGCTTAAAATGAATTACACTACTTTATTAATCTAAAAAACAAACAAATAGGTTGTTTGTGCAATAAGTAGGTTGTAATCACGACTGCTATTGTCAGAGTTTTTTCTATTATTTTGAGATTCAATTACGTTTTAAAGTTAAGCGCCCTCTAGTGGACCTTAAAATTCAATAAAAGACTCTTTTCATCTAAAAATAAACCAAATTGTTTGTTTGTGCATTGAATAAACTGTTTTTTACAACCTATTATTTTCAGATAAAATTACGTTTGAAACTTCAGCGTCCTCTAGTGGAGCTTAAAATGAGTTACAATACTTTATTCATCTAAAAAACAAATAGGCTATCTGTGCAATGAATAGTTTGTTATTATGACTTATTGTCAGAGAAGGTTGTTTCTATTATTTTGAGATACAATTACGTTTTAAAATTAAGCGCCCTCTAGTGGAGCTTAAAATCCACCAGGAGACTTTTATCATCTAAAAAATGACCACATTGTTTGTTTGTGCAATGAATAGGTTGTTTATACAACCTATTATTTTCAGATAAAATTAGGTTTAAAACTCCAGCTCCCTCTAGTGGAACTTATGATGAATTACAACACTTTATTCATCTAAAAAACAAACAAATTGGTTACTTGTGCAATGAATATGTTGTTTTTATGACTATTAATATCAGATAATTTTATTTCTATTTTTTTGAGATACAATTACGTCTTAAAGTTAAGCGCCCTCTAGTGGAGCTTAAAATTAATCAGGAGTCTTACTCGTAAAAAACGAGTAAACAGTTTGTGCAATGAATACGTTGTTTTTAATAACCGATTATTATTATTTTTTGCTTATAAATGCTTATAAATAAAGGCAAGGCAAAGCCCGGCAAGTTTATTTATATAGCACATTTCATACACAATGGTAATTCAAAGTGCTTTACATAAACAAGAACAAAAGAAACAAGAAAATAAAAAGGATTAAAAGAATAAAACAGATAAAAACAGATTCAAATGTGTAAGAACACATAAGCTGCATAGCTGCAATCTAAACAACGACATTCTCGCCTGAAAAAGCCTCAAAAGTAAACAACAGCTGCAATATTTGTCAAAGTGTAGAGTGTCCTCTGCTTGTTGCTGTATGTGGGCGGAGTCATACACAAGGGTGAAGGGGCTGGACGAGTGCTGTTATTTGCAGAATATTGCCTGGCTTTCAGCCAATCAGATGATAGCTGTGTGATATTCTTCAAATAACAGCACTTGTCCAGAAAAAAATATATAATTGTTATACAATAACTTGCCTAATTATCCTAACTTTACCCTAATTAAGCCTTTAAATGTCACTTTAAGCTGTATAGAAGTGTCTTGAAGAATATCTAGTCTAATATTATTTACTGTCATCATGACAAAGAGAAAATAAATCAGTTATTAGAGATGAGTTATTAAAACTATTATGATTAGAAATGTGCTGAGAAAATCTGCTCTCTGTTAAACAGAAATAAAAGGGGGGGTAATAATTCAGGGGGGCTAATAATTCTGACTTCAACTGTATATATAGCTGATTTGAGATAATCTTCTTTCTCCTGAGAAAACCCAAAAGTACAGTAATGAAATCAAAGAATGTCTGTTTAATCTGATTTCTGTCTAGGAGAAGCAGCTGAGATGTTAAATTAATAATCTCATGTTGAGGTTTTCGTCTTTTGTGCATGAAAACACACGTGTGTAGATATGATCCTGTAAACTCCAGAGAGAAATCTCACACTGCGTTTAGCCTCAAGCTGTACAAACACTGCTTTTTACTTAAGGACAGATGTTGGAGTTCAGCTTTATTAAAGATGACCTATTATGGCCCTTTTTACGAGAAGTGAAGTGAAGTTTGAGCTGAGAACAGCACACAGATAATGTTCTCCAGCTCTCTGAAACTGACCCTTTCAGGCTTTGATCCTAATCGTGGCGTTTTGGTGACTGTCGCTTTAAATGCAAATGAGATTGTGCTTATTTCAGAAGAGGGTGGAGCTATGGATGCCTGTGTGTCAGCATAGTGACAGATGTAAAACAGCACTAGCTGTGTTGTCAGTGCTGGTCAGGTGTGCATGTGTGCTTCAGTGTGTGCTTCATGCTTCTGTCAGTCTATGTCGCTCCTGTCGCTGTTCATCTGAAACTCCACATCTATAATCCTCTTAGTCTATGCTGAGATTATCTTCAGCAGCTCAAACACTCTAATGGCTAATGGACAGACGGCTGCTTCTCACTCAGGGCTGCTGTTTATGCTAATGAGAGAGAGATGGGCACTAGTGGGCGGGGCTTTCTCCCTCTGATGACACGTACAAAGGGAGAATGTCAATCAGTCTGATTATAACAAACACAATGAATTCATGTTGAGCATCAGAGAGGCTGGAGAGATTCACACACAGTGATGGTTGCATAATAGTAGATCTGCTTTAAATTCAACACTGTGTTTTTCTCCTGTAGCTCCAACAGAAGTGGAGAAAACCACTCCAGCGCCCACTTCTCCTCCTCCGTTTCCCGTTCAGATGCAGCTTTTCTCATCTCCAGATTTCACAACACCTATAGATCACAACAGCAGAGTCCAGAGCGACAAGAGGGTGTATGCTGAGGTAAAACACACACACACACACACACACACACACACACACACACACACACACACACACACACACACACACACACACACACACACACACACACACACACACACACACACACACACTGTACACTTATATAGTGGAGATTTATTTCAGCTTTCAGTCACAATACTTTAATCAACACTGATTAACATGGGGGCGGCACGGTGGCTCAGTGGTTAGCACTGTGGCCTCACAACAAGAAGGTCGCTGCTTCGAGTCTCGGCTGGGTCAGTTGGTGTTTCTGTGTGGAGTTCGCATGTTCTCCCCGTGTTGGCGTGGGTCTCCTCCGGGTGCTCCCACAGTCCAAACACATGCGCTATAGGGGAATTGATGAACTAAATTGATTGTAGTGTGTGTGAATGAGTGTGTATGGGTGTTTCCCAGTACTGGGTTGCAGCTGGAAGGGCATCCATTCTGTAAAAGATGCTGGAATAGTTGGTGGTTCATTCCACTGTGGTGACCCCTGGAATAGAGACTACACCAAAGGAAAATGAATGAATGAATGACAATAATAATAATTAAATCATCTTTCCTTCTGTATCCCTGTATTGGCATGTAATATTAGCCTTATATAAATGATGAAAGTATATTAACATATTAAAAACATGTACATATATTACAAATAAATACAAATATTTATTGACTTCATGAAATAAATGTTAGAGCATAATATGAAACAGGCTTTCAGTTTTGACCACACTTTATGATCGAGGCTGAGTAGACATAAAGCACAATCAAAATGCAAAGCTTTGCTGTTGTTTTTCTCCTGCAGATCTCCAGCCAGACGTTTCGAGAGGCCAGCATTAAAGTCAGCAGGTGCTGGGTTCGATCCACGCCAGTAACCAGAGAAATGCCATTCAAAGAGGAGCCGTGTTTTATTAAAGACTGTCCCAAAAGACTCAGCTTCTCCTTCCAGATCCTCCAGGACCTGCCGGCCGGCTCCTGGGACCTCGAATGTGCTGTAAAACTCTGCGGCGTCAAAAGGATAAACAATGAGGAGGTTTGTGCATATGTAATGTGTATTTATATAGCGCATGTATTGTGGCCAAACACCCAAAGCGCTTCACTATCATCCAAACCACCACCATTGTGCAGCTCAACTTGACAAAGGCGCGAGGCAAAAGGGGGTCCAACCAGGTACTAGTAAGGTGTACCTAATAAAGTGGCCGTTGAGTGTATATTGCATCACCAAAAATGATTGAGGTCATGTTCACGTGTGTGCGATAAGTCCATATATTGATTAGTGTGACTGGCCTGTTTGTGCGCGTGTTTCGCAGACCACACAACAGCGAGACTCTAAAATAACACACTTTTAATAGTCGTTTGTGTTGTTTTGTGTAATTTTAGAGTTGTACACTCGAAACACCAGTGAAGAGGAACGTGCAGGTCAAGCCATTTACACCAACCACAAGTGAGTACAAGATAATTATTAATGTTTTTCAGTCATGTGACCTGTACGGAGGCTGGCGGGAAACAAAACAATGAGCCGTAATGGTGGCTACACTGAGATCTCTGTAGAAACGCAGCATCTGCTCATATTTCCCTCTATTTCAAGCTACAACAATTTTTATCACATATTAACAGAATAAAGTCAAGATATGATCACAAACTGTACATTTTAGGCACTCATGATCCATATACCGCTGTTTTTCAGTCATTTAAACCCCTCATGTCTCTGTCAGAGCTACTGTTCAGCAATGTTTACATTTATCTTGTGGATATTCCTCAGAGATTCAGTCATTATTGATGGTGTTATAGCTCATAAGCGTCTGCTTTTATATTTAGTGTCTTATTTTGTTGCTTAGATTAATATTTGCTTGTCGAGAAAATGCCAAAAAAGATCGTTTACCTCTGCTATTTATAATTTGACATTGCATTTCAGTTTATACTTTAAGTGCATTTAACCTGCAAATTAGAATAGAAACTTTATAGAAAGCACACAAACACAGTTACACTGTAGGTAGCATATTTTGTTATGGGTCAATGATGCTAACATTCGACACAAATCATCAATATCTGTCTCTTGTTGGTTAGTAATAATATATCTTATTGCACAACAATCATGCATTTTATTGGCCAAAAAAAGAGAGAAATCACTGTGTGACTTGGTGGTCATCGGTCAAATCAAGTAATGAAATCAAAATCATGAACTTAATCAAATCAAGAATTCAGCGACTCATTATATTTTTAGCCTTTATAAATATACCAGGTCTGTAGTTGAATGCTTGATTCTGATTGGCTGATGGTCACTCTGAGGTGTTTGGCTATTGAACGGCACAGCTAAAGTAGTTCCGGCAGGTTTTGAGCGCATTGAATCTCCATAAAACTATTCCTTAGTTTAACATTTGTAGTTTATTTATAATGCCTGTATTATTAAATAGCTCTGACTGTCATATTTTTCAGTTTACATTTTCATTATGTGGTTAAAAAGTCAAGTAGTTTTCGTTGGGAATGACTATAGTGTGGTGCATTAGTGTTTATACTGCAGTGCTGCTGATTACTTGATCCTGATTGGCTGATGAGCACTCTAAGGTGTTTGGTTATTGTCAGATAAATGCACAGATAAAGTAGTTCCGGCTGGTTTGAAGTGCATTACAGCTCTATATCACTCTGCTGAATGATTAGAAAACCGAACAGAAGGCTGTAAGTTCATTATTTGCTTCAATTCTTGAGTATTGCTGTAAAAATACAAAATAACATAAAAAAATTGGACTCACTAAATCCTGGGACTGTAGGGAAGAAGTAATTTTGGGTGCATTATATGCTTCAAGTCTTGTGTTTTACTGTCAAAAGTAAAGATCAATTGCATTCACAAAATTTCCAATCAAAATAACAGCACACCATAGACCAGGGGTCACCAAACTTGTTCCTGGAGGGCCGGTGTCCTGCAGATTTTAGCTCCAACCCTAATCAAACACACCTGAACAAGCTAATCAAGGTCTTACAAGGTATACTTGAAACATCTAGGCAGGTGTGTTAAGGCAAGTTGGAGCTAAACCCTGCAGGGAAACCGGCCCTCCAGGACCGAGATCGGTGACCCCTGACATAGATGCTCAAAGTCCAGAAGAATAACCTAGAATGTTCATCAACCAATCAGAATCAAGCATTCAACAGTGAATTTATAATATGGGTCTGTTGATTCTGATTAGCTGATGGTCACTTTGAGGTGTTTGGTTATTGTCCAATACAGGCTCATTGTGAAAATGTACCCCCGTATACATTTCTGGAGAGCACGAATTATGTACCCAGAGCTATGTCTGGCTGCATTTAATCTTTAAAATGAATGCTACAGGGCGGTATGAAGCCGCCGCCGGCTTCTGTTCCTCTTCACACTACCAGCTGACCACTTACCTCCATGTGGACGGCTTTTCCGCTGTTATCAGTTTGCACACACTAGCGGACATGAGATGCAGAGAGGAATTGACCGCGACAACAGGGTTCGAGTCCAGCGAAGAATGGTTCCAGAAAGCAGGTTAAACAAAAGCCAAAAAGTAAAATTGATCAGTCTACAGTGCCCTCTGGTGGATTTACGCGAAAACAGCAGGTGCGAATGGCACTCACGAGAGAAATTTGAGATCTGAAAAAGCGTACGCAGCGCCCTCTGGTGGATTCACAAAAGCAAAAACTGCAAAAAAACATAGCTCCTGGGATGTATTTGGCACTCTCCAGAAATGTATACAGGGGTACATATCAATAATAAACCTGGATTGTTTTTGTTAGGTAATTGCACAGCTAAAGTAGTCAGAAGTCTGAAATCACATCAGAACACAGCAGAAGGCTTTGGATGACACTAGTCCTACACAAAGAAGCAGTTTGAGGATAAAAACATGACACATGAAGTCTCAAACACAACATCTGAACTGTGGATTTAGTAGTGGAGACCAGAGGAATAATGCACTCTGGGCTGGAGAATTATTAGAGAATAATGCACACACTATATCCTAATTAAACTTCCTCCAAACGTTCCCTCAGTCAGTCTAAAATACTGATGATAAGCACAAAAGCAGGCTGAAATCTCTGGAAAGGCATATTTTATAAACACAGGTTTATAAGGTCATCTCTGCGCGTCAGCTGATAGAAATTAATGTTGCAGATATTCAATAAACTGATGGCCTATAACCTTGAACCCTGATTTGCTAACCTCGAATCCTAATTTAGAAACACAGCGGAAATCAATCCTCCCTTTCCAAACGCCATTCATCAGCATTCATTATCAAACACGACAATGAGACGGCACGCCATTGTCCTGCGTTCAAAACAACTCCCATCAGCAAAAATAAGGCCTCAGGGGTTAGCGCTGTGGCCTCACAGCAAGAAGGTTGCTTGTTCGAGTCCCGGCTGGGTCAGTTGGTGTTTCTGTGTGGAGTTTGCATGTTCTCCCCGTGTTGGTGTGGGTTTCCTCCGGGTGCTCCAGTTTCCCCCACAGTCCAAACACATGTGCTGTAGGGGAATTGATGAACTAAATTGGCTGTAGTGTATGAGTGTGTGTGTGTGAACCAAGCGGCAACCTCCCACTCTCCCTCGGGAAGCCAATACGGAAGTAACTGAAACTGCAATTCAGGTAAATTCCGCTAGTCCTGGCTCCAAAACAGAGCAACTTTCTATTGAGCCCACTGTTAGAATGGCCAACTTTACAGCAGAAAAAAGGTGTTTACAGCCTGCTACAAAGAACGATTTTGGTTCATATAGCTAATATTACCCTTCGTGACAACTGTGAGGGGGTGAATTTTTTTATAACTCATCCGTTTCCTTTATATTAGGTTATATTAAGTTTGCATAAATTCTGGCCTTTGTAAGTCAACCAGCAAACAAATGGAGGTGCTAAATAACCTAAATTCTGAAAAGTCAAAATGCATTTATTTATTAATTCATTCTTTTGAATTTGTAATTTTCAGTCTAAAAAACTCATTTTTCCATTTCAAAAATAACAATTTCTTAATAAAAAGTGTACAATCTTGTGAACCCAAAGTTGTGCTTCGTCTTTCGTCGTCGAACAATACTAAACAACGCATGTTAAAAGAACTTTACCCTTAATTTATTTTTTAAGATGTGTAGTAATCAAAATCACACGTTCTGTAGAAAAGCGAAAACATTAAACAATGCAAACCAAAATGACCTAATTCCGAGCCCTGTTAAGTAACGTTAACACATTGAGTATTTAACTAGAAAGGTTAACAGAGAACATAGAATAGTATGACATACTGTACATACGATGCCGTCTGTTGAAGGTGTGCGCGTGCGGGGAGGGGGGAGGGGCAGTACATCAGCTACGTCAGTGGCACCAATCAGTCCACAATAATTTAGTGGCTGCTATTTATTTATTTATTGAAATATTGTGAATTTAGGCAAGTACATTTAAATTAATAACATCAACAGCAAAATCTTATTGGGGTGGCCACAGGGGTGGGGTGGGGTAGCCACACCTTGGGGGCGCCCCTGGATTCCGCGTCTGGTGTGAACACAGCATAAACCAAAGGAAAATGAATGTTGTGTCGAGATGATTGACAGGTGCCGTAACTAAGCAACAGAACGATCCATTAATCAATGAATGTAGCTTGCATACTTTTCTGTTACACACTCAAAAGTACAGCTGAAGTCAGAATTATTAGCCTCCTCCTTGTATATTTTGTCCCAACGGAGAGAAGATTTTTCTCAGCACATTTCCAAACATTCATTCAGTCATTTTCTTTTCGGCTTAGTCCCTTTATTAATCCTGGGTCGCCACAGCGGAATGAACCGCCAACTTATCCAGCACATGTTTTATGCAGCAGATGCCCTTCCAGCTGCAACCCATCACTGGGAAACACCCACACACACTCCGGACAATTTAGTCTACCCAATTCACCTGTACCACATGTCTTTGGACTGTGGGGGAAACTAGAGCACCCGGAGAAAACCCACACAGAAACGCCAATTGAACTAGCCGAGGCTCGAACCAGCGACCTTCTTGCTGTGAGGCGACAGCACTACCTACTGTGCCACCGAGTTGCCACAAATTTCTAAACATAATAGTTTTAATAACTCATTTCTAATAACTGATTTCTTTTCTCTTTGTCATGATGACAGCACATAATATTAGACTAGATATTCTTCAAGACACTAGTATTCAGCTTAAAGTGACATTTAAAGGCTTCACTAGGGTAATTAGGGTAAAGTTAGGGTAATTAAGCAAGTCATTGTATAACAGTGGTTTGTTCTGGAGACAATCAGAAACTAATATTGCTTAAGGGGGCTAATAATATTGACCTTAAAATGAGTTTAAAACAATTGAAAACTACTTTTATTCTAGCCGAAATAAAACAAATAAGACTTTCTCCAGAAGAAAAAATATTACAGGAAATACTGTGAGAAATTCCTGAATCTGTTCAACATCATTTGGGAAATATTGGATAATAAATCTAATAATTTTGACTTTAACTCTGGGTAGTTTTTCTTTGACAGAAAGAGTAGACACGTATAGGAAGCAGAGCTGGTATTTTCTGCAGTGTGACGTCATTAGTGGACATGTAGACGAGGCCGAGCGGACGGGACGGGCCTGTTTATAGGAAGGCCTGTTTAATGACCTTGTGATCCGCAATCAGAAATAATGAGGCATTTGGGGATTTATTGTGTCCGCGGTCTGGAATGCGTGGCCTTTCCGAAACACGGGGTCCGGGTCGCTATTGTCAGCCGCACACAAAGAAGGGAAGGTGTTGTTCATCAATAGGGAAGAAGACGCTCTCCGGGAAGATGAGTCTGGAATAAAAACACGAGCATTCCTCAGATGTAGCCTGACTTTAACACTGACACAGGGTCAGATTTCTGCAGGACAGGACTGTACGTGCTCCGACACGCTGTTTTCACTTCACTGGTGTGTGTTTGAGACAATAGAGGAGGCTTCTGTGGTTTACCTGATCAGAGTCTATACTCACGAAACATCTTAGAGGGGTAGTTCACCCAAAAATCAACATTTACTCACCCTTTCCTTTACTCACTTTTTTCTGTTCAACACAAGAGAAGATAGTTTGAAAAATGTTAGACATCTGTAACCATTGATTTCCAGGTTCTAAATTTGAGACTAAACATTGTTTTTTAATGATTGTCTCCTTAATCGGTATGTAATTAGGAGCTACTTTTAGATTTAAAGGGGTAGTTCACCCAAAAATGTTAATACCCACTATTTGGTCACAACTTATGAGTTTCTTTCTTCTGTTGGACACCAACGAAGATATTTTGAAATCCTGTAACCATTGACTTCCATTGTAGGAAAAAAATCCCATGGAAGTCAATGGTTACAGGTTTTCAACATTTTTCAAAATATCTTCTTTTGTGTTCTTTTGTGACAAGTGCATTATGGGTAAATTACAGGATATACATTTTGGCTGGGTGAACTGTCTGAAAATTGTTAAAAACCTGTAACCATTGACTTTTGTAGTATTGTTTTTTCTTACTATGGGAGTCAATGGTTACTGGTTTCTAACATTCTTCAAAATATCTTCTTTATGAGTTTTTTTCTTCTGTTAAACACAAAAGAAGATGTTATGAAAAATGTTAGAAACCTGTAACCATACTGTAACCTGTATTTGTTTTTTCTACAGTGGAAGTCAATGGTTCCCGGTTTCTAACATTCTTCAAAATATCTTCTGTAGTGTTCTTTTGTGACAGGTGTATTATAGGTAAATTACAGGATTTATTTTTTGGCTGGGTGAACTGTCTGAAAATGGTTAGAAACCTGTAACCATTGACTTCCATAGTATTTGTTTTCCCTACTATGTGAGTTAATCTACCGCTTTCTAACATTCTTCAAAATATCTTCTTTATGAGTTTCTTTCTTCTGTTGAACACAAAAGAAGATATTTTCAAAAAATGTTAGAAACCTATAACCATACTGTAACCTGTATTTGTTTTTTCTACAGTGGAAGTCAATGGTTACTGGTTTCTAACATTCTTCAGAATATCTTCTTTAGTGTTCAACAGAGGAAAGAAACTCATAGAGGTTTGGAATCATAGTAAATAGTGAGTAAATTACATTTCTTTTTTTGGGTGAACTGTCCTTTTAAGTTGAATTGTGAATATGGACCCTGATTAATAGACAATTAAAGATGCCTAATGGGAATAAGTGTATTAAACCTGTAACCATTGATTTCCATAGTAGGAAAAACAAATACTATAGAAGTCAATGGTTACAGGTTTTAGCATTCTTCAAAATATCTTCTTTAGTGTTCAACAGAAGAAAGAAACTCAAACTGGTTTGCAACAGGTAAATAATAAGTAAACAATGACAGAATTTTTAGTTTTATGTGAACCGTCCCTTTAAGAACAGAGAAAACCTGTAGCCATTGACTTAGTAAAAAAAAAAAAATACAATGGAAGTCAATGGTTACAGGTTTCCAACATTTCTCAAAATATCTTCTGTAGTGTTTAAAAAGAATAAAGAAAAAAACTCAAACAAGTTTGCAACGAGTAAATAATAAGTAAATGATGACAGAATTTTCAGGTTTGGGTGAACTGCCCCTTTAAGAACATGAAAAGCTTGACATTTTTCTACTAAGTTAATGGTTACCGGTTTCTAACATTCTTTAAATAAAAAGGGGTCTGTTCACACATGTTCTCTTCACAGCAATAATCAGTCATTTTCTGGAGAAGTCACAGACTCGATGTAGCCCGACTCAAACACTGACACAGGGTCATCACGACTGTACGTGCTCCGACACGCTGTTTTCCCTTCACTGGTGTGTGTTTGAGACAATAGAGCAGGCTTCTGTGGTTTACCTGATCAGAGTCTATACTCACGAAACATCTTAGAGGGGTAGTTCACCCAAAAATCAACATTTACTCACCCTTTCCTTTACTCACTTTTTTCTGTTCAACACAAAAGAAGTTAGTTTGAAAAAGGTTAGACATCTGTAACCATTGATTTCCAAGTCCTAACTTTGACACAGACCATAGTTTTTTTTTTTTTAGATTGTCTCCTTAATCTGTAAGTAATGAGGAGCTACTTTTAGACTTAAAGGGTTAGTTCACCCAAAAATGTTAATTAGCTCACTGTTTACTTACCCTCAACTGGTTTCTTTTTTCTGTTGAACACGAAAGAAGATATTTTGAAAACCTGTAACCATTGACTTCCACTGCAGGAAAAACAAACACCATGGAAGTTAAAATAAAGTTTAAGTTGCTGCATGCATGAATTAAACTATGAAGAATGATGAAGATCCTGCTCTTGCTTTGATCCTTTCCGCAAATTATTTACAACTTTAAAAATGCGCCATATAGAGTTGCTTTAAAATGGTAACAGTTGATGCAAATTATTGTAAATAATGATATATAATCATATACGTGAATATAATCATGAATGTACATTAATCATGAGCACGAGCGTTTACTCTCATATTATGGCTGTTCTGAACGCCTGTAATGTGTTGCACGAATGCGCCTCTGCAGTTATTCTCTCCCTGATCGCAGGGCCGGTGTCCTGACATTTGCCAGATATTAATACTACTACTACTAATAATAATAATTAATACATAAATAAATAAATAAAAGCGGCGACGCAGTGGTGCAGTAGGTAGTGCTGTCGCCTCACAGCAAGAGGGTCGCTGGTTCGAGCCTCGGCTGGGTCAGTTGGCGTTTCTGTGTGGAGTTTGCATGTTCTCCCTGTGTTCGGATGGGTTTCCTCCGGGTGCTTCGGTTTCCCCCACAGTCCAAAGACATGCGGTACAGGTGAATTGGGTAAGCTAAATTGTCCGTAGTTTATGAGTGTGAATGAGTGTGTGTGGCTGGAAGGGCATCCGCTGCGTAAAACATGTGCTGGATAAGTTGGCGGTTCATTCCGCTGTGGCGACCCCGGATTAATAAAAGGGACTAAGCCGTAAAGAAAATGAATGAATAAATAAATAAAAGTTGTAAATATTTATTATAAATATATTTTAATTTATTTATTTATTTATTTTCAATGAATATAACAATTCCTTTATATTTATTATAAATAATCACAAGATCACAAGAAAAATAAGTCGTTTTATTATGTCGAGATCACAAGATAATTAAGTCGTGATCTCGACAAAACAAGAGAAAAAATTATTTTAATGCATGGCCTCTTAGGACTTCCGTATATAATAATAATAATAATAATAATAATAATAATAATAATATTAATATTTATAATAATAATAATAATAATATTATTATT
The DNA here is from genome assembly GCA_903798195.1 of Danio kyathit. NCBI lineage: Eukaryota > Metazoa > Chordata > Actinopteri > Cypriniformes > Danionidae > Danio > Danio kyathit. The sequence goes on along the minus strand of LR812523.1, from coordinate 84,900,899 downwards.
ATTATTAATAATAATAATAATAATGATAATAATAATAATAATATTAATATTAATAATAATAATAATAATAATAATAATAATAATATTATTATTATTAATAATAATAATAATAATAATAATAATAATAGGGCAACCCAGTGGCGCAGTAGGTAGTGCTGTTGCCTCACAGCAAGAACGTCGCTGGGTCGCAGGTTCGAACCTCGGCTGGGCTGGGTCAGTTGGCGTTTCTGTGTGGAGTTTGCATGTTCTCCCTGGGTTCGCGTGGGTTTCCTCCGGGTGCTCCGGTTTCCCCCACAGTCCAAAGACATGCAGTACAGGTGAATTGGGTAAGCTAAATTGTCCATAGTGTATGAGTGTGAATGTGTGTGTGGAAGTTCCCAGAGATGGGTTGCGGCTGGAAGGGCATCCGCTGCGTAAAATCGTGCTGGATAAGTTGGCGGTTCATTCCGCTGTGGCGACCCCGCAAGGGACAAAGCCGACAAGAAAATGAATGAATGAATGAATAATAATAATAATAATTTAATTTATTTATAATAAATATAAAGGAATTGTTATATTCATTGAAAATAAATAAATTAATTAATTAATGTATTTATAATAAATATTTAATATATTTATTTTAAATATTTACTGGTGGTTTCGCCCAGCGTGCCATTTAAACAGGAACGCCACTGCGCATATGACCATAAACCATAAACATCAGTGGTTTTATCTAAACTATAAACTGTTCTCGCAGTACTGCTGTGTTATTTGACTGTTTCTAAACTAAAGATTGAATCTCTTTCTCGAGTTTTGTGTTGTTTAAACACATATTTGAATGCAGCGATTGGAAGGATTAATAAACATATGCAAATCACCATCATTTATGTTCCGTGGGTGTTGAGATCCCGATCTTTTAATGATTAATGGTGCAGCTTACACTGAATGCATTAATGCAGGATAAACAAGCAGTGACAGAAAACACCTTTAATAACCTAAGAAACCCACCACATCCCCAATAACCAACCACAACTCATATTTTACAGGAAAGAATAATTACTTTCATGCATGTGATTTGAATGATGCAAGAGGCGATCTCTCTGTGATCATTACAAATTTAGGATTAATCTACCAATAAAAAATGTATTAATCCGCAGGTCACGTGTGTTCCAAACTGTGGGTTGTGATCTGTACGAATCACGGATCAACCGTGATCTGTTACAGCCCTACAGTTCAGTGCTTAAAAAATCTGGACACAAGATGTATTAGTGCTGGTTTTGGCTTTAAACCTCTGGAGCAGAAAGAAGCTGCAGGGTCTGCTAGGAGTCGCTGTGTGTTTTTGGAGGATGCGAGTCCTCAGGCTGTCTTTCCTGTTTTTTTTTTTTTTGAGTGTCTAAAGTTCATCCCCTGCTCTGCTCTTTCCGGCCTCTGTTTGTTCAGCTTCTGACCAAACACACAAATAAGGCTGATATTTGCTGGAAGCTCTGCTGCTGACTCGGGGAGGAAAACAAATAAAACAGGGACATAAAACAGACCCTTCCTGTGGCACCAAGCCAAAAAAGTTCTTCAAGGGCCCTCGGGAGGGATCATTCGACGGTTAAACACTCTCGCCGTCACTGCAAACATGCTTTAGCAAACACTTCGGCATCAAAGTGTGTGATTAGGGAGAGATGAAGAATCTGAGGGAAAACAAGCGTCTGCAGGTGACCTTCCTGCTTCCTCTCATTGTCACGAAGAGAGAGAGAGAGTGTGTACGTGTGTGTGTCAAACGGTCAAACTGTGGAGGTGTAAACAGGACTCGATCCATCCAGGAGACAAATAATGAGCCTTTAAAGGTGCAGGAATTGACACCTAGAGGCTAAAATAGGTATTGCAGTCTAAATTCAAAATATTACACTGCAAAAAATGCTTTTTTTTACTTACTTTTACTGTTTTTTTGTCTTGTTTCTAGCCCAAAGAAATCTTAAATCAAGAAGCATTTTCTTTACAAATATAAAAATAATGCTTTGCTTTCAAAAATGTCAAATTAAGTGAGTTTTTCCAGTCATTATCATGTGTAATGAGCCTTTAAAGGTGCAGGAATTGACACCTAGTGGCTAAAATAGGTATTGCAGTCCAAATTCAAAATATTGCACTGCAAAAAAAATGAGTTTTTTTTTACTTACTTTTACTGTTTTTGTTTTGTTTCTATTTAAAAAAATTCCTAAATCAGGAAGGATTTTCTTGACAATGACTTGTTTTCAGAAATAAGTAAAAATTAAGTGAGTTTTTCCAGTCATTGTAATGAAAAGGATGATGAGATAGTGTTTGTAGAGTGGCATCTATAAACATGGGAACAAGGAGCTCAAACAGTGGAGGTGTAAACAGGACTCAATCCATCCAGGAGACAAATAATGAGCCTATAAAGGTGCAGGAATTGACACCTAGAGGCTAAAATAGGTATTACAGTCCAAATTCAAAATATTACACTGCAAAAAGTGCATTTTTACTTGCGTGTACTGAGTTTTTGTCTTGTTTCACGTCCAAAAAAATCTTAAATCAAGAAGCATTTTCTTGGCAATGACTTGCTTTCAGAAATGTCAAAGTTAACTGAGATTTTCTAGTCCATAAACACGGGCGACGAGGAGGTCAGATGGAGGTGGAGGTATAAACACGACTCAATCCATCCAGGAGACAAATAATGAGGCTTTAAAGTTGCAGGGATTGACACTAGTGGCTAAAATAGGTATTGCAGTAGAAATTGATTAGAGAGAGAGAGTGTGAGTAGAGCGGCATATATAAACACGGGGATGAGGAGGTAAAACGGTGGAGTAAACAGGACTCAATCCATGCAGGAGACAAATAATGAGCCTTTAAAGGTGCAGGAATTGACACCAGGTGGCTAAAATAGGTATTGCAGTCCAAATTCAAAATTTTGCACTGCATAAAATGTTTTTTCTTACTTCCTAAGTAAAAACGTCTCGAGTTTTTGTCTTGTTTTTAGTCCAAGCATCTAAAAATTTTAAAAACAAGAAGCATTTTCTAGACAAATATAAAAATATTGCCTTGTTTTTAGAAATAGGTCAAAATTAAGTCAATTTTTCAGTCATTATCATGTGTAATGACGCTTTAAAACTGCAGGAATTGACACCTAGTGGCTAAAATAGACACTGCAGTCCAAATTCAAAATATTGCACTCCAAAAAATGAGTTTTTACTTACTTTTGCTGAGTTTTTGTCTTGTTTCTAGCGCAAAAAAATTCTTAAATCAAGAAAGATTCTCTTGACAATGACTTGTTTTCAAATGTAAGCTGTAATTAGCTGAGTTTTTCCAATGATTGTCATTAAGAGGAAGATGAGAAAGAGAGAGAGTGTGTGTGTGTGTGTGTGTGTGTGTTAAGCGGCATATATAAACACGGGGATGAGGAGGTCAAATGGTGGAGGTGTAAACAAGACTCAATCCATCCAAAGACAAGCAATGAGCCTTTAAAGGTCCAGGAATCAAGCCTAGTGGCTAAAGTAGGTATTGCAGTCCAAATTCAAAATATTACACTGCAAAAATGCTTTTCTTACTTCTTAAGTACAATCGTCTTGAGTTTTTGTCTTGCTTTTAGTCCAAGTATCTAAAAATTCTTAAATCAAGAATTATTTTCTTGACAAATATAAAAATATTGCCTTGCTTTCAGAAATAAGTCAACATTAAGTGAGTTTTTCCCAGTTATTATCATGTGTAATGAGGCTTTAAATTCAAAATATTACACTGCAAAAAATGCTTTCTTTTACTTTCTTTTACTGAGTTTTTGTCTTGTTTCTAGTCCAAAAAACTTCTTGACAACTAAAGAAATTATTTGTTTTTAGAAATAAGCTAAAATTAAGTGAGTTTGTCCAGTCATTGTCATGAAAAGGAAGATGAGAGACTGTATGTGTGTGTGTGTGTGTGTGTGTAGATCGGCATATATACAGTAAACACGGGGACGTGGAGGTGTAAACAGAACTCAATCCATCCAGAAGACAAACAATGAGCCTTTAAAGGTGCAGGAATCGACATAGTGGCTAAAATAGGTATTGCAGTCCAAATTCAAAATATTGCACTGCAAAAACGCATTTTTACATACTTTTACTGAGTTTTTGTCTTGTTTCTAGTCCAAAAAAAATCTTAAATCAGGAAGGATTCTCTTGGCAATGACTTGTTTTCAGAAATAACTCAAAGTTAACTGAGTTTTTCCAGTCATTGTCATGAAGAGAAAGATGAGAGAGAGAGAGAGAGAGAGAGAGAGAGAGAGAGAGAGAGAGAGAGAGGAGAGAGAGTGTAGAATGGCATATATAAACACAGGGGACAAGGAGGTCAAACGGTGGAAGAGTAAACAGACCTCAATCCATCCAAGAGACAAACAATGAGCCTTTAAAGGTGCAGGAATTGACCTAGTGGCTAAAGTAGGTATTGCAGTCCAAATTCTAAATATTGCACTGCAGCAAATACTTTCCTTTCTTGGTTTTTGTTTTACTAGGTGTCAGTTCCTTTATAAGTTTTCCTTTACCCAATTTTCTAACATTGCTTCAGCTTCACAACTGAGCTAAAATCAGGCCATCATGCTGAAAGTGAAAGAAATGCTCAAAACAAAGACAAACAAACATGTTCAGACAATTCATCTCTGTGTAGATTATGTTTATAGTAATTACCGTGTACCTGAAATTGGTCTAATATTTAGTTGGATGTTTGTTTGACTGTTTGGTTGAATGTTTTATGAGGATGTAGCGTTCTGAGATTCACATTGTCTTTCTTGTAGATCATTTGCTGAGCTTGGATGAAAACAAACTTTGACCATAAAGAGAATGCATTAATGTTTTTGCTAGGCATCCTGTGTGGGTTTGATTCATAAATAAATGATCAGAAACAAATGTCTTTTGCTAAAAGAACATGTGGATTTTCTGCGTCTCTGATCTGCTCCGGCTGTTATGATCAGCCTTGAAATAACATCGTCAAAAAAAAGTGCATTCAATTGTTCACAAAATATATTATGATGAACATCTTTAATTATTTAGACGTGAGGGATCCCAGAGATAAACCGTGGGGATGCTGTGTGTTTTTAAAGAGCTGCTTATGCATTATATTTTGAGAAAAAGCATCAGTGATATTAACTGAACTTGATGGTTCTTGCAACTCCAGTTAGCGGTCTTTGCATCACAAAACACCAAACACAGCATTCAGGAATGGATTAGAAACGCCCAACCTTAATAGGGGTCTGGATGCAGACTTGGTGCAGTTGCAATCCGAGCTGCATCCAATGCTTTTTAATGGACTCACCTAACCCCACCTCTAACCCGACCCCTCACAGTGACTCCATTTGAGTGCATTGTGTCTGACATTGCATCGCTGAGTGATGCAATCTCAGCTTGCATCATAAAGGCTGCATCCATATATTATTGCCCACCTTCGCCATGTTGCTGTCAAATAAAACTGTTGCCATACCAACTTGCTACTGGGAACAGAATCTCTGTTTGCACCGCCTCCAGTTCTGATTGGTCCACTGCTTTGAAACTGACATTGACGTTCAGCAATGTGTGTAAAAGTTTTCTTAATTTAACATGGCATCTTAGAAGTGAGATTGTAGCATATGTTCACATGAAAAATAATGGAAATCTTGTGCATTTGAATGGAAAATCGCATTCTGTGTGTACATTGGTGTAATATATTACATATTACATTGGTGATCTTGCCAAAGGTTCTTTGAATCCCGGACGAGCCCCCAACTTATGTTGCATTCCTAGTTCATTTATTCATTCATTCATTTTATTTTCGGCTTAGTCCCTTTATTAATCTGGGGTTGCCACAGCAGAATGAACCGCCAACTTATCCAGCATATGTTTTACGCAGCGGATGCCCTTCCAGCCGCAACCCATCACTGGGAAACACCCACACACTCTCATTCACACACATACACTATGGACAATTTAAGCTTACCCAATTCACCTGTCCCGCATGTCTTTGGACTTATGGGGAAAACAGGAGCACCCGGAGGAAACCCACGCCAACATGGGGAGAACATGCAAACTCCACACAGAAACACCAACTGACAATGAGGCTCGAACCAGCGACCTTCTTGCAATAGCTAGCCCAGGTGTGTCTGATTGGGGTTGGAACTAAACTTTGCAAGACACCGGCCCTGCAGGACGGAATTTGGGCACCCCTGTAATATTAACTTAAATATTACTTTTTGTTTTACAAATGTCTCATTAAAAAGGGACTAAGCCGAAAAGAAAATGAATGAATGAATGTCTCATTAAAATGTCTACAAACTCTGAGATGAAACCTGTTCACTGATTTATCACTAGCGAGCGATCTGTGTGAACACTCCCGGACGAGCCCCCGATTTATGCTGCATTCCCATTTCATCTTAACTATAATTTTATTATATATTTTCAGAGAATTTTAATTTTTAATTTAACTGAACCACAGGAAAGCTATTGAGAAAATGGCTTCACAAGGCATGAATATAAATATTAAGTGTTTGCATATTCATATTTTTTAAATAAACATTTTTAAGCTTATATTGTTTGTTTATTTCATTGTGAGCTCAAAACAGGACAATACGAGATTATTAATTTATATATTCCTTTAAATTTTACAAATGTCTCATTAAAACATCAACAAACTGATAAAACTGATCTGAGATCAGATAAAAAAAAAATATGAAACCTGTTCATTGATTCACCACTAGGGAGCAATCTGAGTGAAACACTCCCGGACGAGCCCCCAATTTATGTTGCACCCAAGTTCATTAATTCATACATTTTTTATTATTTTATATTATTTTTTATTAATCTGGGGTCGGGGCAACCCAGTGGCGCAGTAGGTAGTGCTGTTGCCTCACAGCAAGAACGTCGCTGGGTCGCAGGTTCGAACCTCGGCTGGGCTGGGTCAGTTGGCGTTTCTGTGTGGAGTTTGCATGTTCTCCCTGGGTTCGCGTGGGTTTCCTCCGGGTGCTCCGGTTTCCCCCACAGTCCAAAGACATGCAGTACAGGTGAATTGGGTAAGCTAAAATTGTCCATAGTGTATGAGTGTGAATGTGTGTGTGGAAGTTCCCAGAGATGGGTTGCGGCTGGAAGGGCATCCGCTGCGTAAAATCGTGCTGGATAAGTTGGCGGTTCATTCCGCTGTGGCGACCCCGCAAGGGACAAAGCCGACAAGAAAATGAATGAATGAATAATCTGGGGTCGCCACAGCGGAATGAACCGCTTATCCAGCACCTGTTTTTCACAATGGATGCCCTTCCAGCTGCAACCCATCACTGGGAAACATCCATACACACTCATTCACACACATACACTACGGACAATTTAGACTACCCAATTCACCTATACCGCATGTCTTTGGACTTGTGGGGAAACCCACGCCAACTCGGGCAGAACATGTAAACTCCACACAGAAATGCCAACTGACCCAGCCAAGGCTCGAACCAGTGACCTTCTTGCTGTGAGGCGATCGTACTACCCACTGCGCCACTGTGTCGCCCATCCCCAGTTCATCCTAATTATAATTTTCAAGTTAAGAAGTAAATGCATTTACAATGCATGAATATAAATATTGTCTGCATAATTTGTATTCTATTATATATATTTTTTAAAGTTTTTATATATATATTTTTTTAATTGTGGGCTCTAAACGGGACAATAAGAGGCTATTAACTAATATATTCTTTTTTGTATTACAAATGTATCATTAAAATTTGCACAAAATCATAAAACTGATTTAAGATTAGGTAAAAACTATGAATCCTGTTCATTAATTCACCAAGAGGGGGCGATCTGAGTAAACACACTCCCGGACGAGCCCCCACTTTTTCTGTGTGGAGTTTGCATGTTCTCCCTGCGTTCGCGTGGGTTTCCTCCGGGTGCTCCGGTTTCCCCCACAGTCCAAAGACATGCAGTTCAGGTGAATTGGGTAAGCTAAATTGTCCGTAGTGTATGAGTGTGCATGTGTGTGTGGAAGTTCCCAGAGATGGGTTGCGGCTGGAAGGGCATCCGCTGCGTAAAATCGTGCTGGAAAAGTTGGCGGTTCATTCCGCTGTGGCGACCCCGCAAGGGACAAAGCCGACAAGAAAATGAATGAATGAATATATATTTATTTATTATTTTTTCAAGTGTGGGCTCTAAACGTGACGATAAGAGACTATTAACTAATATATAATTTTTTTGTTTTGCAAATGTCTTATTAAAACGCCTAAAAACTCGTCAAATCCCGGACGAGCCCCCATTTTGTGTTGCATCCCCAGTTCATCCTAGTTATCATTTTCAACTGAACCACAGAGAAGTCATGGAGCAAATACTTTCACAAGGCATGAAAATCCTTCTATTATAATAAAATAGTTTCTAATCTGAACTCCTGCTCTGTTCCAGATTCGTGTTTTGAGTTTGGACTCTCGGCTGTTCTGGGAATCGCGTTCGGAGGATTTCTGATCGGAGTTCTGCTCACTGGCGCTTTATGGTTCATTAAGATACGCACAGGTAAGCTATGGTTTGAGTTATGTTTAGTGGAGCTCATGAATTATCTAAATACTGGAGCGTGAGAAGCTGTATTTGGTAGAGTTTTCTTCTCCTTTAGCTTATGAGGGAAGAGGCGGAGAGAGCTGCTCTAACAAGCCTCGCGATGGTTTCCCACTAGAAATAAGATGAAGTAAGGCCGCAGCCGCTGTTGATGATTTGATGGGACTTTGTGAGCAGTTCTGACTGCCTCGTGAGTTCTGTTATCATTGGTAACATCATATCTATATGTGTGTGTGCGTGTGTGTGTGTGTGTGTGTTTCAGGGCATCCCGTGGCTCTGGGAATGAGATCAACAGCAGCCGAGCTCTCAGGTAAACTGAACAGAAAACTCTAAAGCTTTGTGTACCCTAATATCTATATACACTACCTGACTGAAGTCTTGTTGTTGGTCCCAGTTGTAAGAGCAACAAATAATAACTCGACTTCTAGTTGATCATCAAAGTGTCAGAAGGTGGATTTCTCTGCTGAATCATCTGCTGATCTGCATCAATCATCACCAATACTGCAGAAGACCTACTGGAACCTGCATGAAGCCAAGATTCTCAGAGAAATCAGCCAAGTTTGGTGAAGGAGAAATCATGGTTTGGGGTTCCATTCAGTATGGGGGCGTGCGAGAGATCTGCAACATCAACAGCCTGAGGAATCAAGACATTTGTGCTGCCCATTACATTACAAACCACAGGAGAGGGACAATTCTCCAGCAGGATAGCGCTCCTTCTCATACTTCAGCCTCCACATCAAAGCTCCTAAAAGCAAAGGTGCTCCAGAATTGGCCAGCCTAGTCACCAGACATGAACATTATTGAGCATGTCTGGGGTAAGATGAGGAGGAGGCGCTGAAGATGAACCCAAAGACTCTTGATGAACTCTGTGAGTCCTGCAGGAACGCTTTCTTTGTCATTCCAGATGACTTTATTAATGCGTGATTTGAGTCATTCAGAGATGTATGATGCAGTCCTCCAAGCTCATGATGGAGTCAGACACAATATTCATTCTGTTTCCACTGCAGCATGACTTTATATTCTATACTGGACATTATTGAAGGTTCAGTGATGAGACTTTTGTCTAAGCAGAGTCAGACCTTACTGTCCTAATGAAATCATTCAACATCAAGACATGATCAGATTTTATTGTGCTCAAATAAGCTAAATCTAGAGGCCAAATCATCAACTAGAAGTGAAGTTATTATTTGTTGTTCCTAAAACTTGGATGGGCGACACGACTTTTGTCAGGCAGTGTGTATTGCTGTTATATATATATTCACGTAAAAAAAAAACAGATTGACCCTAGTGGAGAAACTGATTTTTGAGCAAATTGTAATGCATTATATATATATTTTTTCTTTTTCATTTATTCGCCAAGTGTGCACAAACAAGCAAGGAATTTTTTTGTGGTTTCAGGAGCTCAGGGTAGATATACATACAAACAGTACATAAAAATCAACAAAAGAAGACAGAAGGACATTACAAAAAATAGAAAATAAAGTAAACAATACAAATGTTAACATCACACACTCTCAGAAATAAAGGTACGTGAGCTGTCACTGGGGTGGTACCTTTTCAAAAGGTAGACATTCGTACTTGAAGGGTCCACATTGGTACCTCAAAATATATACAGTTGAAACCAGAAGTTTACATACACTCTAAAAAAAGGAACATAACCATTTTTAATAAGTGTCTGATGGTAAATCACTAAACGTTTACTATTTTAGGTCCGTTAGGATTACCTAAATCATTCACATTTGCTAAATGCCAGAATAATGAGAGAATGTTTTATTAATTTCTAGACAGTCAAAAGTTTACACACATTTCCTTGGTATTTTTTAGCTTTGCTTTTAAACTGTTTAACTTTGGTCAGATGTTTTGGGTCTCCTTCCACAAGCTTCTCACAATAGTTTGCAGGAATTTTGGCCCATTCCTCCTGACAGAATTGGGTGTAACTGAGTCAGATTTGTAGGCTGTCTTGCTCGCACAAGCTTTTTTCAACTCTGCCCACACATTTTCTATAGGATTGAGCTCAGGGCTTTGTGATGGCCACTCCAAAACATTCACTCTGTTGTCCTTAAAGCACATTTTAACTAATCTGACAGTATGCTTAGGGTCATGGTCTGTTTGGAAGACTCATTTGTGGCCAAGTTTTAATTTCCTGGCTGATGTCTTGAGATGTTGCTTCAGTATTTCTACATAATGTTCTTTCTTCATGATGCCATCTATGCTGTGAAGTGGACCAGTCCCTCCTGCAGCAAAACAGCCCCACAACATGATGCTGCCGCCCCTCTACTTCACAGTTGGGATGGTGTTCCTGGGGTTGTAAGCTTTCCCCTTTGTCCTCCAAATGTAACACTGGTCATTATGGCCAAACAGTTCAATCTTAGCTCCATCAGAGCACAGGACATGTCTCCAAACATTAGTCTTTTCCCCAGTGTAATTTAGCTAATTGTAATCTGGCTTTTGTGTTGATTCTGGCTTGTTGATTTTCTCATGTTGTCACACAAGGAAGCAGTGTGTTTGAGGTTTTCCTTCAATACTATTCTACAGGTGTGCCTCCAATTAACTCAAATGTTGTGAATTAGCCAATCAGAAACCTCCAAAACCTTGACACCATCATCTGAGCTTTCTCAGAGGCATAATAATCTTTTTGTATGTAAACTTGACTTTCAAGAAAAGTTATAACAATTTCTCCAACAATCTCTCTCTCATTATTCTGCCAATAAGCAGAACAGAAACAAATGTGATCATCCTAACTTACCTAAAAGAGGAAAAGTTTAGTCACATTAACAGCTGACTTATTTAAATGGTGATGTGACTTTTTATACTGTGTATGGAAACTTTTGGTTTCAACTGTGTCTAAAAATTTTAAGAGGAACACTTTTGTACTTTTTAGGTACTAATATGTACCCTTAAGGTATTAATATGGACCTTTTAGGTACAAATTTGTACCTTTCGAAAAGTTACCACCCCAGTGACAGCTCGGTTACCTTTATTTCTGAGAGTGTGGTTGGTAAATTTAAAGCATGGTAATTGGGAATATATATTTACATTACACCCTGCTTTCAAAAGAGTTTTGGAATAAAGTTGCAGAAAGGTGCAGGTTAGAAAAAGGCTGCAAAAACATTTCAAAGGCTGGAAAAAGTTAATTGGAAGGTGATTTAATTTCAGGCTGTATTACAAATAAAGTCATTATTTCATAAGGTGTGATGATTTTCTATAGGCACTATATGTGGCTCTCTCCCATGCACTGCGCTCCATGTTTACCAACTGATGATTTTAGCCAGAAATGTAAAAAGGGTGTATCATAAGATTTAACTTGTCAATGTTTTGTTAGCATGGAGAAAGTGTGTTGAGTCCAAAACGCCAAATATACCTGTATTACAGCAGGTCTTTGGCTCAGCTCAGCACACATCCAGTGCATTTCCTCTCCACGCTGCGATGGCTTCAGCTGATAGTCGCCAGGGAAGTCTGCTGTATTTGTTTCTCTTGATTGCGCTCATTTATTGGCTCTGTGTTTTGTCCAGTCCTCTCCATATCCGGATGCCCGTGTGGTCTGACCAAACGCCAGCCAGTGCCCACCCACCCGTCTCCATCCGAGAACAGCAGCGCCAACGCCAGCATCGGCAGCACCCAGAGCACACCCACCAGCAGCATGGCATAACCCCCGAAATCCACCAGCGGCATGGCATAACCCCGTCCTGAACTGGAGAAACCAGAATCCTGAAACCTCAAACCTCATGCCAGTTTCACATGATGTCTGCAGTGTGTGTGTGGTCCAAATGCAGTCAATGAGTAGGTTTATTTCTTTCCATTGGGCGTGCGGTATCAAATTCCATTAGAACGACACTCTTCCAGCAGTCCTTACGCTTCATACTCACATCCAATACTGCAGAGTTTGTCATGGGGGCATGCATGAAATGTTCCTGAATGAAAGTGAAAGTGCCGAACTGCAGTTAAAGTCCAGAAAATAAAAATGAAACACCCGAAATTACATGAAACTCCGGAGGAAACTTTGGATAGCATGCTGACGCAATGACGTTAGTCATGTGCTATAGCATGTACAGGATCATGAAAGGAACATTCAGAAAGCAGCTCATGTAAACACCTTAATCATGCTATTGTCTTCTTCAGATTAAGGTCAATAATTCAACTACTGATGTCTATGTTAATGCAGTCAATGATAGCTTACACCAATTCGTAGCTTTTTTGAAATCATGTGGATTTGTATGATGTTATTTGCTCATCCACCAATTATGGTTGGGTTTGGGGGTGGGGTTTAGGGACACGCCTCCTTTTAAAGTGACAGTTCACACAAAAATGAAAATTTTGTCATCACTTAGTCCGCTTGTTCTAAACCTGTTTGACGTTCTTTCTTATGAAAAGACAAAAGAAAATTTTTTGAAGAATGCTAAAAACCTGTAACCATTGACTCCACTGCAAAAAAATGCTTTTGGTCTTGTTTCTAGTCCAAATATCTAAATATTTTAAAATCAAGAAGCATTTTATAGACAAGCAAAAATATTGTGTTGGTTTAAGAAATAATGAGTTAAAAATAAGTGAGTTTTTACTTAAAACAAGCAAAATAATCTGCCAATGGGGGAAGACAAAAACTTATTTCAAAGCGAAAACAAGATTAATTTTCTTACCTCATTGGCAGATCATTTTTCTTGTTTTAATTAAAAACTCATTATGTCTGAAAACAAGACAATATTTTTGGGCTCTATTTTAACGATCTAGGCGCAAAGTCAAAAGCACATGGCGCAAAAGCATTAAGGGCGTGTCCAAATCCACTTTTAATTTTAAGAACAGAAAAATGCGATCTGCGCCCCGGCGCATGGTCTAGCAGGGCTGTGTTTATTCTTTTAATGAGTTCTGGGTGTGTTTTGAGCATAACCTTCATTAAACCAATCAGAGTCTCGTCTCTCATTCGCTTTAAGAGTCAGTTGCGTCGCTCCATGGTGCATTTGCTATTTACATGGCGACTTTGTAAGTGTAAACACTGAACTCTTCACTAGCGAGAAAACAGTTAAACAGAGCATCTGCAGCGCGAGGATAAAGAACGAGCCTCCTCCATTCAGCCTCTTTACTTTCTCTTTACTCCTTTACTTTGGTGGAGTAAGGAAACGGTGGAAACTCACTCCACTGAGCACATCCATCAGCCCACATATTTAATTTAGTTTGTTAAGCACAAAGATTTGTCAAAACTATTTCTAAATTCAGTTCTAATCTCCAGCAGAGGAATAAATGAACAATAATAATGAAGTGTGGTCAGAAAACTGAGTTATATCCAAACACACGTCCTGTTCTTATGCCCCATATGGTGATGCAGACGTCTCCAAAACCCCACAGCTGGACAAATCTACACTTGTGTTTATTAAAACTAATATAAATCTGCAGATAATAAATAATCCTGCTAATAATAATAACATTATACAGATGCAGATCGTCATGAATAAACTGAAAAAGCCCCCCGAGGTGAAGAAGGCATGGAGGCAGTGGTGTTTATATTGATGTAGAAAATAATAATTGTTGTATCATTTAAATATTTTAATTGTTTTCATCTGTAAAGATATTTGTGTATTGCTGTACATCCTGTGTGTGTTCAGCAGTGTGTAAGCGTTTGGACCTGCATAGAAGCATAACTAACACGCTCTGCTGGACAAAATAGCAACGTGCCAACAATGCGCCTTAACACACCTCCTTTATAGACCAGCACACACGAGTCCACAAACTATTTAAACAACGTGGTGCAAAACATGAAAATTAGTGTTGCGCTGGTCTAAAAATAGCAACAAATTACGCCTAACAGAACTTGCGCCATATTGCGCCGGGTGTATGATAGGACCCAATAATAATAATAATAATAATAATAATAATAATAATAATAATAATAATAACTCTAAGTAAGAAAAGCTTTTTTTGCAGTGTATAAAGAAATATGAATCAATATCAGCTGATAAATGCTAATTATTTTTAACAGTGCAAAAAGAGGACACGCATTACTTTATTAAACACATTTGAACCGTGACTGCATCCAGTGTGAAGGCTATAACCTGTTAACATGGCCACGAAAACTAAAAATACGCACCACAAACACACTGCAGACGGATTAAATGTGCTCAACAGGCCTCAAACGGCTCATCGGCCTCAGGAAGTCAGCGGGGACACAGAACAAAAAAATAAAAAAGGAAAACCTCGGCTCCCAGAGACAGGAAAAACAACGCATAACCCCCAGGAACTAACAGGAAATTCGTGGCATTTTTTCTCTGACGGAGGCCAATCAGATCTCACAGACACAAAGCGGTCTGACGCACCGCTAAATGTGGCTCAAAGAGACGAACAAATAAACGTCAGACCGCCCCGTTATTTCCAAAACACTCCACTGAGGACTGACAATGAAACAACCCGAGCTGACTATTGGACACGGGCGATGAAAGACAGCATGTGTTTATTTTGGTTTTCCCTTCATATCTCATATTTATTTCCATACACTGCTAATATCATGCTTTTCCTACTGAGAGTTTCAAGGACAAATATCTGATATTCTTAAATCAAGAAGCATTTTATGGAAACGTAACAGATGTTGGCTTGTTTTCAGAAATGATGAGTAAAAAATGAAGAGTTTTAAATTAAAACAGGGTAAATAATCTGCTAATGATGGGATGAGTGAAATAATCTCATGTCAAAAATGAAAACCAGATTATTTTGCTTCCCCCATTGGCAGATTATTTTGCTTGTTTTAAGTAAAAACGTAGTTCATTTTGGCGTTTGGCATCAGTGTTTTACTGTATGCACCTATTTTAATAAGATAGTCGTGTCTCAAACTATATTTTTTTTAGTTCTACATATAGTTTAATTTAAGATTTTTGTGAGTTTTATTGACAAAACAAATTGTTGTTTCAACAAAAAATATTAATTCACAGTAATTTTTGTTAAAGTGTGTAAACTGCCCTACTTATAACTAAAATATTGACCTAAACAATGTCCAAAAAGCATTAAGACTTCTAAAAACTCACTTCATTTTGGCATTTGGCATCAGTATTTTTACTGTATGCACTTATTTTCATGTTTTACACTAATTTGTAAAGATCTACATAGTTTAACTGTGAGTTTATTGACTACAAATATTGTTGATTCAAAAAAAAAAAAAAAAAAAAAAAAATTAATTCACAGTCATTTTTTGTTAAAGTGTGTAAACTGACCTACTTATAACTAAAATATTGACCTAAACAATGTCCAAAAAGCATTAAGACTCCTAAAAAGGCCTTATTTCATTAAAGCAAAATCTGTTATATATCCTTTTTTTGTAGGATATAATAAATGTATTATATATCCTACCTCATTTTGGCATCAGTGTTTTTACTGTATTTACTAATTTTAATAAGTCAGTCGGGTTTCAAACACATTTTTTTTTACTTCTACATAGTTCAACTTAATATTTTTTGGGAGATTTATTAACAAAAAATATTGTTGATTCAACAAAAAATATTAATTCACAGTCATTTTTGTTAAAGTGTACAAACTGCCCTACTTATAACTAAAATATCGACCAAAACAACGACCAAAAAGCATTAAGACTTCTAAAAAGGCCGTATTTCATTTCATGTGTTATATATCCTTTTTGTAGGATATAATAAATGTATTATATATCCTACCTCATTTTGGCTTTTGGCATCAGTGTTTTTACTGTATGTACTTGTTTTAATAAGATAGTCGTGTCTCAAACTAATTTTTTTTAGTTCAACTTAATATTTTTTGTGAGTTTTACTAACCTAAAAATGTTGATTCAACAAAATAAAATTAATTCACAGTAATTTTAGTTAAAGTGTATAAACTGCCCTACTAAAAAACAATGACCAAAAAGCATTAAGACTCCTAAAAGGCCTTACTTCATTAAAGCAAAATGTATTATATATTCATTCTTGATTTCGGGGGGAAATATGAGCCCTCGCATCACTTTTTTCTTTCAGAAATGAGTCAAAATTAAGAGAATTTTTAATGAAAACAGACTAAATGATCTGCCAATAATCAAAGGTGCAGTAATCTCATGTCAAAAATGAAAGTTCTGCCCATTGGCAGATTATTTTGCTTGTTTTAAGTAAAAACTTTGGCATTTGGCATCAGTGTTTTACTGTATGCACTTATTTTAATAAGATAGTCGTTTCTCAAACTAATTTATTTTTTGTTCTACATATAGTTTAACTATTTTTTTGTGAGTTTATTGACTACAAATATTGTTGATTCAACAACAAAAAATATTTATTCACAGTCATTTCTGTTAAAGTGTATAAACTGCCCTACTTATAACTAAAATATTGACCAAAACAATGTTTAAAATGCACTAAGACTCCTAAAAAGGCCTTATTTCATCAAAGCAAAATGTGTTAGATACCCTCTGATTAACCAAAACATTATTTCTTTCTTGATTTCGAGGTGAAATAGGAGCCCTCGCATCACTTTCAGTTTTTAATTAAACAGGCTAAATAATCTGCCAATAGGGCGAAGTGAAATAATCTCATGTCAAAAATGAAAAGAAGATTATTTAGCTTCACTCATTGGCAGATTATTTTGCTTGTTTTAAGAAAAAACTCACGTCATTTTGACTCATTATTTCTGAAAACAAAACATTTTTTGCTCGTCTACAAAATGCTTCTTGATTTAATAATTTTGAGATATTTGGACTAGAAAAAAGACAAAAACTCTCAGTAAGACGAGCACTTTTTTTTGGCATGCAATCACATTGCCTTAAAGGGACAGTTCAGCCAAAACTGAAAATCCTGTCAACATTTATTCACCCTTTACTTGCTTCAAACATTCATGAGTTTATTTCTTCTGTTGAACACAAATGAAGATATTTTGAAGAATGTTGGAAACTGTTAACCATTGACTTCCATTTGTTTTTCCTACTTTGGAAGTCAATAATCAACAGCATTCTTCAAAATATCTTTTGTGTTCAGTAGAAGAAAGAAACTCATGAATGTTTGCAAACGCTTGAGGAAGAGTACTGTAAATTAGCGCTGCATAGTATATGGTTTGAGCATCGATATCGCAATGTGTGTGTGCGCAATAGTCACATCCCAACATATGCAATGCTGAGTTAGGATTATAGATGAGCAGAAACCACAGACCTGTGGAAACACTGCAGAATTGAAACATTATTCAGAGTGAAAGTACATCATCTGCATGTGTTTTTAAGGTCTACGTGGGCATTTTAATAGTGCATGAAGACCATACAATGCACATTTATACTGTATGATTATTACATTTTTGTATCCAAATACTGTTAGAATCGGGTGGCGCAGTGGGTAGCACATTCGCCTCACAGCAAGAAGGTCGCTGGTTCGAGCCTCAGCTGGGTCAGTTGGTATTTTTGTGTGGAGTTTGCATGTTCTCCCCATGTTGGTGTGGGTTTCCTCCGGGTGCTCAGGTTTCCCCCACAGTCTAAACACATGCGCTATAGGGGAATTGGGTGTGCTAAAATTGACTGTAGTGTATGAGTGTGTGTGTGAATGAGTGTGGATGTTTCCCAGTGTTGGGTTGCAGCTGGAAGGGCATCCGCTGCGTAAAACATGTGCTGGATAAGTTGGCGGTTCATTCCGCTGTGGCGACCCCAGATTAATAAAGGGTCTAAGCCGAAACGAAAATGAATGACTGAGTGCTGTTAGAATCTCCTCAGAGAACCATAAAGCAGTGTTTACATCCCTTTTATATTTGCTCCATTGTGTTCATTTATCACTGTAGTTTGTTTAATATCTGTACTCTATTTAACAAATTACATGACAATATATTCAGATTCCTGCAAATTCGTCCCAATCCATCTAAATGAAAGACTTTTCAAATAGAGCTATTCAAGTCATCTGGTGAAGTCATGTTTATATTGCACAGAAAAATAAACATTGCTATGTCAAATGTAGTGGCGACGCAGTGGCGCAGTAGGTAGTGCTGTCGCCTCACAGCTAAAAGGTCGCTGGTTCGAGCCTCGGCTGGGTCAGTTGGCGTTTCTGTGTGGAGTTTGCATGTTCTCCCTGCGTTCGTGTGGGTTTCCTCCGGGTGCTCCGGTTTCCCCCACAGTCCAAACACATGCAGTACAGGTGAATTGGGTAGGCTAAATTGTCTGAGTGTGAATGAGTGTGTATGGATGTTTCCCAGAGATGGGTTGCAGCTGGAAGGGCATCTGCTGCATAAAAACATGCTGGATAAGTTGGCGGTTCATTCCGCTGTGGCGACCCCGGATTAATAAAGGGACTAAGCCGAAAAGAAAATGAATGATTGAATGAATGAATGCCAAATGTAATCATGCAGCCCTCCTGTAAATAGTGAGTACATGTTCATTTTTTGGGTGAACTGCCCCTTTAAGGCAACAAAATCCTTGTCATAAGACTTTAACAATGAATGTTTTATTAAAATATATGTACAGTTGAAGTCAGAATTATTCGCCTCCCTTTGAATTTATTTTTCTTTTTTTAATATTTCCCAAATAATGTTTAACAGAGCAAGGAAATGTTCACAGTATGTCTGATAATATTTTTTCTTCTGGAGAAAGTCTTATTTGTTTTATTTCAGCTAGAATAAAAGCAGTTTTTAATTTTTTAAAACCCATTTTAAAGTCAAAAGTATTAGCCCCTTTAAGCTATATTTATTTCTGATTGTCTACAGAACTATTATGTTTAGAAATGTGTTGAATTTTCTTTCTCTCTGTTAAAGAGAAATTCGGGAAAAAAATAAACAAGGGGGCTAATAATTCTGACTTCAACTGTATATATACAGTTGAAGTCAGAATTATTAGCCCCCCTGAATTATTAGCCCCCCTGTTTATTTTTTCCCCCCAATTCCTTTTTAACGAAGAGAAAAATTCTTCAGCACATTTCTAATCATAATAGTGTTAATAACTCATCTCTAATAACTGATTTATTTTATCTTTGTCGTGATGACAGTAAATAATATTAGACTAGATATTCTTCAAGACACTTCTATACAGCTTAAAGTGACATTTAAAGGCTTAACTAGGTTAATTAGGTTAACTAGGCAGGTTAGGGTAATTAGGCAAGTTATTGTATAATGATGGTTTGTTCTGTAGACTATCTGGAAAATAAAATATAGTTTAAAGGGGCTAAAAATATTGATTTTAAAATGCTTTTTAAAAAAAATAAAAACTGCTTTTATTGTAGCTGAAATAAAACAAATAAGACTTTCTCCAGAAGAAAAAATATTATCAGACATACTGTGAAAATTTCCTTGCTCTGTTAAACATCATTTGGAAAAAATAATTCAAAAGGGGGTTAATAATTCTGACTTCAACTGTATATATATATATGTATTATTGGCATTGATGATTTCATGAACAAAATACTCATATAAACCCCCCAACACACACACAAAAGAAAGATATAAAGTGTTTCAGATTATGAAGATGTTTTTCTCACCAACAACAGCAACAACAGTACAGTTCTTTTATGTTTATTTTTGACATTATATTTGTGGTGTTTTTACTAAATCGGCTGTCTCGTGTGGGACAGATTGGGAAATGGCTACCTCTGAGTCTCTGTGGATGTAGATTTATGAAATATTTGCTTGACCAACACTAGAAGAAGTGGCTGAATCTCATGAAATCTGAGCGAGGGTGTCCTATTCAACTCCCAAATCAATCCAATTTATTTTACTTAAGGTTTTCGTCTTGTTTTTAAGTCTAAATATAAAAAAAAAGTCCTAAATCAAAAGGCATTTTATTGATAAACGTCTTTCATTTTCAGAAATAATCAGTGTTTGGTTTAAAAAAAAAAATAAAAAATTTATATAGTAACGTGATGTGACGCTGACAACAGAAGTGTAGATCCAAATGCAGGTTTATTAAACAGAGAATGGTCAGGAAAGCAATGGTCAAACCAGGAGTACACAGGCAATCCAGAGTCATAAATAGACAAACAAGGCAAGGGTTCAAACATGGCAAAGCAAGACACAATGCAGAGACTCAGCAACAGTGTGTGTGTGTCTGTGCTGCTTAAATAGTCCATGTAATCAGTCTTTGACAATCAGCGTGTATGCAAAATCAGTCAGGATTAGGAACTGCTGTGTGTGTGTGGTGCATGACTGGAACTTGTAGTCCATTAAATGTAGTCCGTTAGCGGTCGTGTAAATACGGATCTGCACAGGCTGGATCGCTGGTGACCGTGACAAATATATTACAATTTTAAAAACCGGGCGACACTGTGGCTCAGTGGTTAGCCTCACATGGAGTCACATGTGAATCAGTCTAATATTAATTATTGTTATTATTATTGATGGTAATAGTAATGACTGGAGTGCTCCATACTGTATATATTTTATAAACTTATACAACAAATGTTTTTTATGTACTTTTTACAATAAAATAATCAAGTTTCAAACTAATTTATACATAATTAATCATAAACATAATTAAAAGTTGTTGATTCAACTAAAAAGATTGAGGCAGAATCTTTTTTTTTTCGTTACAGTGCATATATTTCCCTACTTATAACTAAAATATTGACCCAAAAATGACCCAAAAGCATTGAGAATCCTAAAAATGCTCTGCTTCATCAAAGCAGAATGTATTATAGATCCTCTAAATAACCAAAACATCACTTCTCTCTTGATTTGGGAGTGAAATATGACCCGTCGCATGATTTTCCTGAGTTTTAAAACATTATTTTGTCATATCAAACGATCAGTAACCGAATATTACAGAGTATGTTTATTTGTAACTTGTCATTGAGTGACAAAATATATTTTATTAAGCCTTAAATGAGGCTAATTTACTGTTTGTGTGACTGTATGTACAGTAGCTGCGCTAGATTCAGTATATAGTACATTCCTATACAGTATATATATATATATATATATATGTTGAATTATTTTTTAGATTTAACATCCAGTGAAAATGAGCCCAACAAAAACAACAACTCTGTGATGATGTAGCTTCTTTTACAACCGTATACTGAACATTTCATGTGATTGTATTCATGCATTTGTGTTGATTGCTTTTATATGTTTGTGTATGTGAGAAAATAACAAGAAACAACATAAAATTATAAAACTAAAGGAGTAGTTCAGCAAAAATATCAATAATATCAATCCCTATGATAGTACAAGCCTGACTTTGTTTTTAATTTCGTAGAACATAAAAAGAGACGTTCAGCAGAATGTTCACGCTGCTCTTTTCCATACAAAAAAAGATAAAAGTGACCTTACATCACACTGAAAAATGCTTAGTGTTTTTGTCTCGTTTCTTGTCCAAATATCTAATAATGATTAAATCAAGAAGCATTTTATAGACAAATATTGTTTTGTTTTCAGAAATTTGTCAAAATTAAGTGATTTTGTTTCCTTAAATCAAGCAAAATAATGTTATTTCAATGCAAAAGCAAGATTATTTAGGTTTTTTAAGGAAAAACTGCACTTAATTTTGACATTATTTCTTTGACATTTTTTAAATGCGTGGAACATGAAAAGAGACGTTTAGCAAAATGTTCACGCTGCTCTTTTTGATACAAAAAAGCCAAAAGTGACCTTATATCACACTGCAAAAATGCCTAGTGTTTTTGTCTCGTTTCTATTCCAAATATCTAAAAGTTCTTAAATCAAGAAGCATTTTATAGACAAATATTGTTTTATTTTCTGAAATGTCATAATTAAGTGAACCCCCCCCCCCAAAGTAATGTTATTTTAATGCAAAATCAAGATTATTTAGCTTGCTTTAAGAGAAAAAACACAATTTAAACTCATTATTTTTTAAAAACTTTTTTAATTTCGTAGAACATAAAAAGAGACGTTTAGCAGAATGTTCACGCTGCTCTTTTACATAAAGAAAAAGCCAAAAGGGACCTTAAATTACACTGTTAAAAATGTTGCGATGAACATAATCGATTTGTGTTGAGACAACATGAAGGAATTAAGTTAACTTGTTAGTTTTATTTTACAAATTTAAGTGGATTGAACATAAAACTATTAAGTTTTCCCCCCAAAACAACTCAAGGATGATGTTGTTTCAGCTAATTTCCTATAAGTAGTTTGAACAAACAGCAAAAGTCATTGTTTTTAGTGTAAAAATGCTTTTCTTACTTAGATTTAGTCTCATTTCCACTCCAAATATCTAAAAATCTATAAATCAAGAAGCATTTTATAGACAAATATTGTTATGTTTTCAGAAATGTCAAAATTAAGTATTTTTCCCTCATAAAACAAGCTTAATAATGCTATTTCAAGGCAAAAACAAGATTATTTAGCTTGTTTTAAGAGAAAAAAACACTTAATTTGAACTCATTATTTTTTTTTAAAAACTTTTTTAATTTCGTAGAACATAAAAAGAGACGTTTAGCAGAATGTTCACGCTGCTCTTTTACATAAAGAATACGCCAAAAGTGACCTTAAATTACACTGTAAAAAATTCGGGGTGGCACGTAATCGCAATTTATGTTGAGACAACATGAAGGAGTTTATTTAACTTATTAGTTTTATTTTACAAATTTAAGTGGATTGAACATAAAACTATTAAGTTGAAGAATTGTGCTGTTTCAGCTAATTTTACATAAGTAGTTTGAACAAACAGCAAAAGTCATTGTTTTGAGTGTAAAAATGCTTTTCTTACTTAGATTTTTTGCCTCGTGTCTACTCCAAATATCTAAAAACTATTAAATCGAGAAGCATTTTACAGACAAATATTGTTTTGTTTTCAGAAATAAGTCAAAATGAAGTGATTTTGTTTCCTTTAAACTAGCAAAATAATGTTATTTCAAAGCAAAAACAATATTATTTTACTTGTTTTAAGGAAAAACTCACTTATTTTTGACCTATTGATACTGAAAACAACACAAAATATTGTTTGCTTGTCTAGAAAATGCTTCTTAATTTAAGAATGTTAAGATATTTGAACTAGAAACGAGTCAAAAACTCAGTAAAAGCATTCATGCACCACATCCTCATTTTAAGTCATTATATTATGAGGAAAGGATCCAAATAGTTTTCTTTAATCATCAAGTGTATTTCTGTGAATTATTCCTTTATCATCAGGTGGATGTGAAGAGCAGGACAATGCCTCTCGAGCATTTGTGCAATATCTGTGGTATTATTTCATGTTCATATCATCGTTTGTGTCTGTATGTTCATAGTTTTATACTGTGTTTCTGATATATTATCTCCTCATTTGTATTGCATGTTGAGTCTGGAATGTTTCCATTTAAAAAGCACTTAGCAAACATGTCGTATTTCTTCAGTTTTCCCATTATTTTTAATCTAATTCGACATACTTTAAATTAAACGATGAAAACAAATCCTCCCGGTGTCATTCGTGTTGAGTTATTGGGATGTTCTGGGAATGTCCTGCTCTGAGAATTGACTCGTTTTTACATGTTTATGCTGTTTATGATTATATGAGTATTATATGGGCGACACAGTGGCGTCACACTGTGGCCTCACAGCAAGAAGGTCGCTGGTTCGAGTCCCGGCTGGGCTAGTTGACGTCTCTGAGTTTGCATGTTCTCCCCGTGTTGGTGTGGGTTTTCTCCGGGTGCTCCGGTTTCCCCCACAGTCCAAACACATGCGCTATAGGGGAATTGATGAACTAAATTGGCCGTACTGTATGAGTGTGTGTGTGAACGAGTGTGTATGAGTGTTTTCCAGTACTGGGTTGCAGCTGGAATGGCATCCGCTGTGTAAAAGGAATAGTTGGCGGTTCATTCCGCTGTGGCGACCCCTGATAAATAAATGGACTAAGCCAAAGGAAAATGAATGAATGAATGAATATTACATGCTTTTCTTACTTAGAGATTTTGTCTTGTTTCTAGTCCATCTAAAAAATTCTTATAACAAGAAGCATTTTAGCTAGACAAGAAAAAAATACTGTTTTATTTTCAGAAATAATGAGTCAATTTTAAGCATTTTAACTTAAAAGAAGCAAAATAATTAATAACATTTTGCTTACCCCACTGGAAAAGAGCAGCAAGAACATTCTGCTAAATTTCTCTTTTTATGTTCCACAGATTTTCAAAGAAAGACAGGCTTGTAATATCATAGGGGATGATATTATTGATATTTTTTGGTGAATTACTCCTTTAATTTGATGCTGTTTCTTGCTATTTTCCCCACAACAAGCAAAGTAAGGTTATTTCAAAGCAAAATCAAGATTATTTAGCTAGTTTTAAAGAAAAACAAATAATTTTGACTCATTAATTAAAATAAAACAATTTTTATTCAATATTATATATTCATTAAAGGCATTTTTTGTCATATATATTTCACATATATAAAATATATGTAACATATATTTTAAAATATTGCATAAATGTCTGTTTTCATGTTTTTTTTTTAACCATTGGAATTACAAATATGGACAAAATATATTAGCTATATACAAATGATTTCAGCATTAAAACTGTGGAAATTCATTATGAATCCTGCTGCAGAATAATAATAAAAATGAAAATTAAATAAATAAACCATCAGAGATGTTCTTATGTACTTATCAACTAACAAATAGGATAAAAACAATCCAAACCATCAAATTTTACCCAATTCTAATAAATTTCAGCTAGTAAATTTTAATATTAATAAAATCATCTGTTTTTAAAAGCTTCATTAAAGCCATTAAAATGCAAAAATAAAACTCAATACATAAAAAAACACAAAACAAAACAAATGGTTAAAATGTAAAATGTTTAAAATAATCTCTTTATATTTCCAGAATAAAGTGATTAAATTTAGAGAGAGAAAATGTAAATAAAAAAACATTTAAACACATTTACATTTATTACTCCACAAAGGCCTCTATAATGTGTTGTTTTAACAAATAATAACTCAAAATTAAGTGTTTTTACTTAAAACAACTGAATAATCTGCACATCAGGGTAAGCAAAGTAAATTTGTACAAATGATTTCACCCAAAATAAAGATTTCAGCATTAAAACTGTGGAAATTCATTATAAATCATGCTGCAGAATAATAAAAAGAAATAAAATAAAATTAATAAACCAACAAACAGCATAAAAAACATTCCAAACTATCAAAATTTGCCCACTTTTAATTAATTTCAGCTAGTAAAAATTAATATTAAATAAAATAATCTTTTTTTAAAGCTTCATCAAATCCATTAAAATGCAAAAATAAATAAATAAATAAATAACTCAATACATAAAAAACAAAACAAAACAAAAAAATGGTTAAAATAAAATGGTTAAAATAAACTCTTCATATTTCCAGAATAAAGTTATTGAATTTAGAGTGAAAAAATGATTGTAAATTAAAAATAAAACATTTAAACACATTTACATTTATTTATTACACCACAAAGGCCTCTATAATGTGTATAATAATTACTCAATATTAAGTGTTTTACTTAAAACAACTGAATAATCTGCAAATTGGAATAAGCAAAGTAAACTTGTACAAATGATTTCAGCTAAAACAAAAGATTTCAGTATTAAAACTGTGGAAATTCATCAGAAATCCTGCTGCAGAATAATAAAAGAAAGAAATTAAAATAAATAAACCAACAAACAGCATAAAAAACTAATCAAACTATCAATTTTTACCAACTTTGAATTAATTTCAGCTAGCAAAAGCTTCATTAAAGCCATTAAAATGCAAAAATGAAACTCAAAACATTAAAAAAAAAAAAAAAAAAAAAAAAAAAACCCAATGGTTAAAATAAAATGCGTAAAATAAACTGATTATATATCCAGAGTAAGGTGATTGAATTTAGAAATAAAAGTTATTGTAAATTAAAAAAATATATATTTAAACACATTTACATTTATTTATTACACCACAAAGGCCTCTATAATGTGATTTATAATAAAAGAAATAAAATAAAATAAATAGACCAACAAACAGCATAAAAAACATTCTAAACTATCAAATTTTACCCGGTTTTAATTAATTTCAGCTAGTAAACTTTAATAATAAATAAAATTGATCTGTTTTAAAGCTTCATTAAAGCCATTACAATGCAAAAATTAAACTCAATACATAAAAAAACAAAGTAAAAAATGTTTAAAATAAAACTTTATATTTTCAGAATAAAGTGATAAAAGTAGAAGATAAAAATAATTGTAAATTAAAATAATACTAATAATAATAATCAATAATAATAATAATAATAATAATAAATAATAATAAATAATAATAATAATTAGTAATGATAATAATTAATAATAATAACAATAATAATAATTAATAATAATAATAATAATAATAAATAATAATAATAATTAATAATGATAATAATTAATAATAATAACAATAATAATAATTAATAATTGATAATAATACTAATAATGATAATAATAATAATAATAATAATAATAATAATAATAATAATAATAATAATAATAATAATAATAATAGGGCGTCAAGTACTGGGTTGCAGCTGGAAGGGCATCCGCTGTGTAAAACATATGCTGGAATAGTTGTCGGTTCATTCTGCTGTGGCGACCCCTGATGAATAAGGGGATAAATAATGAATGAATGAATGAATGAATGAGAACGTGATAAGACTGTAAATTACTTGATGAGTTTAAGCAGTAAGTCATATTTTCCATTATTTCCACCGCAGGCCGCACTCATGTCCTGCATAATGAATATTATTGCCAACAAATGCTCCTGACTGTAATTCACAAGCAGATTATTTCCCCTTTCTGCTTTTTTTCTATAATTGAAACATTCTTCTTTATATATTGGCCAGAGAAATGAATAAAGCAGGTTTTCCTCAAGCTCCTGCAGCTCGTGTGATGTTCATAATTCATTATTTTTGTATTAATGAACTTGATTTCACATGCAGAAAATATGATGCTGCAGCAAACCCCCGTTTTTCTTTCTCTCTCTCTGAGATTAAAGCAGCGTTTACAGTCTTCAGGCCAGAGGAATATTCATTAATCACAGAGTCATTAATGAACTGCAGGCTGTTTGATTAGAGAAGCTGCTGCTGCTGATGCTGATAATGTTGAGCTCAAGAACAGGAGAGTTCTGCCCTCCTGTGGTGGAGGAGTATATCACTGATTTACATGCATATACAGATGAAGTCAGAATTATTTGCCCTCCTGAATTATTAGAACCCTTGAAGATTTTTGATTAACACATTTCTTATCATAATAGTTTTAATATCTCATTTCTAATAACTGATTTATTTTCTCTTTGCCATGATGACAGTAAATAATATTAGACTAGATATTCTTCAAGACACTCGTATTCAGCTTGAAGTGACATTTAAAGGCTTCACTAGGGTAATTAGGGTAAAGTTAGGGTAATTAGGCAAGTCATTGTATAACAGTGGTTTGTTCTGGAGACAATCCAAAACTATATTGCTTAAGGGGGCTAATAATATTGACCTTAAAATGGGTTTAAAACAATTAAAAACTGCTTTTATTCTAGCCGAAATAAAACAAGTAAGACTTTCTCCAGAAGAAAAAATATTAGAGGAAATACTGTGAGAAATTCCTGAATCTGTTCAACATCATTTGGGAAATATTAAAAAAAGAAATATTGAGGGTGAATGATTATATATATATATATATATATCTCAGACAGAGAGAAGGTAAGAAACTATAACTGGGATTTAAACTGAATCATCTTCTGAAATAAGTGATGGCAAAAGTATGAAATCATTATTTCATTTGGATGCATATCAAGTTATTTTATTCTGAAATGATTCAAAATGCATATCCCATCACTTTCAGAAATAAAAGGTTGTATTTAAAGGGCACCAATGGTGAAAAATCTACTTTTCAAGCTGTTTGGACAGACATGTGTGTAGGTATAGTGTATAGAGCGTCATATTGGGCTGATATAAACACACCCAGTCTTTTTTTTTTCAATTTAACAACATAAAAACGGTGGACCAATTGGATCGGTTTTGAGACCGACCGCAACTTGACGTAGGAGTGCGGTCCCCCCGCCCACCGAACTGATTGACAGCTGCGTATTAACATGTCTCCGTAGTAACGCTTATAATAATATCAACAAGACAGGACATGCGCAAAGCAACCGGGAATAAAAGGTCTGTTCAGTTTGCTAGGATCATCAATCATCATCAAATGTGATCAAGAGTGAGTTTGACAAGTTTAAAATCTTTTAAAACAGCGCATGTTAATGAATTACAGCCATTTACTTCAGATTTACTTCATCAGCACAGCCGCGTGTCAGAACAATTATAGAAGACGCTTCAATCCCGGTTTGTGGACGTTAAATCAGGTTTATTTTGTACATTAACATAACAGATATCCATACAGCAGTGGAGATTAACCTGTATCCTGTCACATTTGCGTGCAAAGACAGTGCAAAGCTAAATGCATGCGCTGTATGTGTGTGTGTGTGTCTCTGTGTGTGTGCGTGAACTTTGTACCGACATCGTGTGTGACTCATCCTGCAGCTCCACAACAAATGCATCAAATAATCATTGGGAAAGTTCTTACTGTAGTTTTTCCTCACAAATGTTACGTGAGATCAGCTTCCTTAATGTCTGTCAGTTGTCTGAGGCAGCCGAGGGTGGAGACTGAGGCACGCTGACAGGCACGTGGGAACGGTGGGCGGGGAGGACTAGCCTTAAAGGCGCAGTACACAAAAACAGCAAAGAGCTGTTGAGAGCTATAAAATACAAACTAGTGAAAGCTATAATAAATAATCTGATGGGTGTTTTGAGCTGAAACTTTACAGACACATTCTGGAGACACAAAAGACTTATATTAAATCTGGAAAAAGGGGTAATCTTGGTGCCCTTTAAATAGTATATACATATGTATGTGATATTTTTTTTATATATAAATACACACATAGATCTATATATTTGAAAAATGTACTCATTCATTCATTCTCTTTTTGGTTTAGTCCCTTTATTAATAAGGGGTCGCCACAACGGAATGAACCGCCAATTTATCCAGCATATGTTTTACACAGCAGATGCCCTTCCAGCCGCAATCCAACCCTGGGAAACACCCATACATTCTTGCACACACTTACATACTCTATGGACAATTTAGCTTATTCAATTCCCCTATAGCGCATGTGTTTGGACTGTGGGGGAAACCGGAGCACCCGGAGGAAACCCACGCCAACATGGGGAGAACATGCAAACTCCACACAGAAACACCAACTGACCCAGCTGAGGCTCGAACTAGCGACCTTCTTGCTGTGAGGTGACAGCACTACCTACTGCGCCACTCCATAGAAAAACAATAAGATATAAACACATTAGAATGATCAAGAATCTAAAAATGCAATCTTAAAAAGACGAGTCTTTAACATCTTCTTAAAACTAGCTAAAGTATTATTTTATTGGTTTATGTATAGTAATATTTCATGTGGGTTCGGGGTTTGCTTCAGGCTTATTCATGTCACAATGTCACCCAATCAAATAATGAATGTAAGAGTCAATGTTTAAAATTGAGTTGATTTGTGCGTGCGTGTGTGTGTCCTGCTGACAGTCTCACTTACACCCTGCACGAGTATTTCAGTCTCTGTCATATTCATTAAAAATGACTGAAATTAAAATCAATTAGCACTGATGAAAACAGAAAGTGTTTATCTGCGAGTGTGAGAGGTGTTTTTCACAGCGGTAGAGCTGATGTCACTCTGATAGATACTGACGAATGTTTCAGCGCACGCTCCTGATTCGCAGACGTGTCGAGAAGCGTTTCACCAACACAGATCCTCAACCTGCTATTAGAAAGTTCTGTCTATTCTGACACTTTTGACACAACTCAACTCTACTTTATTTATGAAACACTTTTAATGCAGTACTATGAAAAATCTCACTGCCTTAAATTGTTTAGTTAAATCAAATAAAATTTTCGAGTCGCTCAAACTGACTAAAAATATTAAGTTAAACCTTTACATAACTAAAACAAATAGTTGATTAAGTTGATTAATAGTTGAAAACCTGATGAACTTATTAAAATAAGTTAAAGTATAATAAAAACTTTGTTGTCATGTCATTTAATTTTTCACAGTGTATTACTGGATACAACTTGCTCTACAGAATAGGTACGATTATTCATAGGATCTTATTCTGTGTGACACGGTGGCTCAGTGGTTAGCACTGTCACCTCACAGGAAGAAGGTCGCTAGTTTGAGTCCCACCTGGGTCAGTGTGTGTTTATGTGTGGAGTTTGCATGTTCTCCCCGTGTTGGTGTGGGTTTCCTCCGGGTGCTCCGGTTTCCCCCCACAGTCCAAACACATGCGCTATAGGGGAATTGATGAACTAAACTGGCCGTAATGTATGAGTGTGTGTGTATTAATGAGTGTGTATGGGTGTTTCCCAGCACTGGGTTGAGTCTGGAAGGGCATAATAAAACTAGATGATAATATCTGCCACCGTTTCAGCTGAAAATGCTTTACATAAACGCACTAAGCAAGCGTACCAAAAAAACATGCATTTTAAAAGCTTTACAAGGATGATTCCTGGGAAAAGGAAGCGCACGTCACCCGGCCTGTCATGTGTGTGACACTGAACGGCAAACTGGGTCAAAGCTATAGAGAAGATAATAACCTTCCCTTTAGGGAGCGTGTGAGTGTGTGTGGGCAGCAGTGTGTGTGTGTGTGTGTATTAATTGTGTATTACAGTGCTCTCAGCCTGAAGTGGTGTATAATAATCTTCTTCTGTGCATCTGATCAGCCTACAAACAACCTTCGCACGCTCTGTTTTCACCGCAAGCCAATGTAAAAACAGATATACCGCTGTGAAAAGGCTTCAGACTGGAAGCCTGTGACTTTATATAAGCCTGTATACACAAGTGTACAAGTGAGGAGTCTAGAGCCGGGCGATATTGCAAAAAAATGTATCATAATATCACGTTTCATATAATTTGATATAGATTATTATTGAATATTTTTTGTTATTGGTGTGTTGGCGTGAGTTTCCTCCAGGTGCTCCGGTTTCCCCCACAGTCCAAACACATGCGGTACAGGTGAATTGGCTAAGCTAAAATTGTCTGTAGTGTATGAGTGTGAATGAGAGTTTATGGGTGTTTCCCAGTGATGGGTTGCAGCTGGAAGGGCATCCGCTGCGTAAAACATATGCTGGATAAGTTGGCGGTTCATTCTGCTGTGGCGACCACAGATTAATAAAGGGACTAAGCCGAAAAGAAAATGAATGAATGAACATTTAGGAATATTAGGATTTTTTTAACCAATTTATTTAATAGTTTTAATAGGCAAAAACAAAATGATTTAAACAAAATTTCTAATAAAATAAATATAAGTGTTAAAGAGACTCAAACTTGATAAATAAAACATTTCAAAGTGTGTGCGAGGCGACGCGGTGGCCCAGTGGGTAGCACATTTGCCTCACAGCAAGAAGTTCACTGGTTTGAGTCCGGGCTGAGTTCTGCGTGGAGTTTGCATGTTCTCCCCGTGTTGGTGTGGATTTCCTCCGGGTGCTCCGGTTTCCCCCACAGTCCAAACACATGTGCTATAGGGGAATTGATTGACTAAATTGGCCGTAGTGTATGAGTGTGTGTGTGTGTGTGTGTGAATGAGTGTGTATGGGTGTTTCGCAGTACTGGGTTGCAGCTGGAAGGGCATCCGCTGCGTAAAACATATGCTGGATAAGTTGGCGGTTCATTCCACTGTGGCGACCACAGATTAAAAAAGGGTCTAAGCCGAAAAGAAAATGAATGAATGAACATTTAGGAATATTAGGATTTTTTTAACCAATTTATTTTAATTTACCAACATTACCAAGGCAAATAGTTTTAATAGGCATAAACAAAATTATATAAACAAAATTTCTAATAAAATAAATATAAGTGTTAAAGAGACTCAAACTTGATAAAAAGTTTTAAAGTGTGTGCGAGGCGACACGGTGGCCCAGTGGGTAGCACATTTGCCTCACAGCAAGAAGGTCGCTGGTTTGAGTCCGGGCTGAGTCCTGTGTGGAGTTTGCATGTTCTCCCCGTGTTGGCATGGGTTTCCTCCGGGTGCTCCGGTTTCCCCCACAGTCCAAAGACATGCGCTATAGGGGAATTGATTGACTAAATTGGCCGTAGTGTATGAGTGTGTGTGTGTGTGTGAATGAGTGTGTATGGGTGTTTCGCAGTACTGGGTTGCGGCCAGAAGGGCATTCGCTGCGTAAAACATATGCTGGATAAGTTGGCGGTTCATTCCGCTGTGGCGACCACAGATTAATAAAGGGTCTAAGCCGAAAAGAAAATGAATGAATGAACATTTAGGAATATTAGGATTTTTTTAACCAATTTATTTAATAGTTTTAATAGGCAAAAACAAAATGATTTAAACAAAATGTCTAATAAAATAAATATAAGTGTTAAAGAGACTCAAACTTGATAAATAAAAAGTTTCAAAGTGTGTGCAAAGCGACGCGGTGGCCCAGTGGGTAGCACATTTGCCTCACAGCAAGAAGGTCGCTGGTTTGAGTCCGGGCTGAGTCCTGTGTGGAGTTTGCATGTTCTCCCCGTGTTGGTGTGGGTTTCCTCCGGGTGCTCCGGTTTCCCCCACAGTCCAAACACATGCGCTATAGGGGAATTGATCAACTAAATTGGCCGTAGTGTATGAGTGTGTGTGTGTGTGAATGAGTGTGTATGGGTGTTTCCCAGTACTGGGTTGCGGCCGGAAGGGCATCCACTGCGTAAAACATATGTTGGAATAGTTGGCGGTTCATTCCGCTGCGGCGACCCCTGATAAATCAGAGACTAAGCTGAAGAAAATTGAATGAATAAATGAAATTAAATAGATTTCCTTTATTTTAAAGGTTTAGCAATTGGCTCATTTATGACCCAAAGTGTGAATGGTATATACAGAATTCAAGACATGTGAGGGTTAAATAAAAATGCCTATATGCACTAAGGATGTAAATCATCTTATTTAGTGACAGTAAATTCAGTCTGAAACATGACGCATATCCACCTTTACTGAGTTCATGGATCGCTTTAGAATTGAACCAGTGACCTTGTTGTTGTAAATTGCATCCTTAAGCAACCGAGCTGAAAGGACAGACACCGAATGGGCAAAATGAAGTCAGCTGCACCAAATTACCATCCTATTCTTCATGTAGACACTAACAGATGGCTGCCTGGCCATTTACAAACGATCTGTATTTTACCCACTAAACAAAACGGATCAGATCAAACACATGGAAATCCAAACGGCGCACACGTCCTCCTCTCTCCGAAATGAGAACAGTCAAGTATTGATGTACTGTCTCCACCTCTGACACCGGCAGACATCTGCGCAGTCCATCTAACACTCCATTGGTGTCAGGGCCGCGGCGTTTGATTGACTGAGATGGAGGCAGATTTATTCGGATTAATAGATACAGACGACATCTCTCAAAATAATTTTAAACTAGACACTCAGCGTATGACAGGCAAAGCTTTATTAATAGCGTCGGCTCATTGAGCCTGAACAGAACGCCGTTCGACCAGCGCGGTATTTTTATTCTGCTCAGTCTTACTGCTAAATGACTTCTTAAGCCTGGGTTACGCTTGATGGAGGGCAGGAACGTGTCAATAGCGAGAGCAAAATCAGAAGAAAATCCATCCTAAAGGAATGAGAGAGCAAATGAACTTGAGCGAGAGTAAAACTTGTGGAACTTGGATTGATTGCTTGAGCTATTGCCTCAGACGGCTGCTCACACTACGCTGTGTTTCATTGACTTCCATGTGAATGCAGGAGAGCGGCGAACACAAACATGTTGCTTAGAGGTTTTTACTGCTGTGCACCAATGCTTGAGTTCTGGGAACTCTGACCTGTGAGTGTGTGTCATCTAAAAGTCCCATTTGAGCCAAAACTCTGTTGGTGTGTTGGGTTAGGAGGTTGCATGATCTAGATTGAGTCATTGAGATTAGTGGAGGAAAATTTAGAAAGAAATCCTAAAGGAATGAAAGAACAAATGAACTTGAGGGAAAGTAAAATGATTGCTTTAGCTAATGCTTTAGAGCAGGGCTATTCAATTAGTTTGTCACGGGGGCCAGTTCATGAAAAGCATCCCAAACGAAGGGCCGGAGAGATATGACTTGCAATATAAATTATGACACAACTGCATTTAAGAGTCAATGATGTATTTGTGCTCCTTTAGACACCCACGTTGTATTTGTCTACATTAAAATGTTAATATATATTGTATTTTGAAACTATATAACATCACTTCATTGTACAATAAGTTTTTTTTAACAAACATTCAAATGTTGTATTTCACAGCACAACAAAATCTGTGTATTGCTGAAGTAGGCTTCTTCTACATTCAGATACGTTCATATGTGATGTTTTGAACTGCATAACAATTATGGATGCAACAATTATAGATTTTGCCCTTACAGAAAAGTCACATGAATTTCACATGTGATCACATGTGACCACATGTGATTACATGTGATTACATGTGATCACATGTGACCACATGTGAAGCTCATGTGGCCACATGTGACGTTTATGTGACCACATGTGAAGTACATGTGGCCACATGTGAAGTTTATGTGATCACATGTGGACAACATGTGAAGCTCATGTGGCCATATGTGAAGCTTATGTGACCACATGTGAAGTTCATGTGGCCACATGTGAAGTTTATGTGACCACATGTGGACAACATGTGAAGCTCATGTGACCACATGTGAAGCTCATGTGACCACATGTGAAGTTTATGTGACCACATGTGGACATGTGAAGCTCATGTGGCCACATGTGAAGCTTATGTGACCGACCACATGTGAAGTTTATGTGACCACATGTGGACAACATGTGATGCTCATTTGACCACATGTGAAGCTCACGACCACATGTGAAGTTCATGTGACCACGTGGACAACATGTGAAATTCATGTGGCCACATGTGGACAACATGTGATCACCTTTGACCACATCTGAAGTCAATGTGATCAAATGTGGACACATGTGAAGTTCATGTGACCACATGTGGACAGCATGTGATCACATGAACCCACATGTGGACAGCATCACCATCTGGAAACCATATTTCGTGATGACCCACACTATACTGTGGATGGTTGTAAAAACATTTAAAAATGGCATGTAAAAAGTGGGAACCACATGTGAAGTGCACATGCAGGATGTCTAAATTTAGAATGTTTTTGTGTAAAACATGCATTCCCATGTGAAAAATGTGATCATGTTAAACACGCAAAATTAATGTGCCTTTGCAAGATTGTAACATTCACATTAAAACAGGCATGTGTTTTTTCAACCCATTATACATATTTATTATTATTTTTGTAAACCTTAACATATACCATATTTTTGTGTTACTTTTACATTTCATACTTTACAAAACAATATAGCCTAAACAAACCCTTACAAAAAATAACTGCAGTAAACTGAAGCACAACTGCAAAATAATGAATTATAAAATTACAGTGAAGTTCAACAAATTTGCAGTACATTAACGTACAACTTCACTACACTCGTGCATTGTGGTGATAATCTAATATCCCAATGCTGTGGCAATACTGTACTGTGCTGTACTTGCTACAATTTTTTGTGCTTTTATTTCAGGGATGTTTTTTTGGAAACAAGAAATAGAATTTAAAGAGTTTATTTGCAAATATATTTTTAGTCTTTTTTAAATATAATGTTTTTATGTTGTTTATTGGGTAAAAAAAACATGATTTATAAAAAGAAAAAAAAATGTAATGAGACTTAATATTGTGTACATGAGTACAATGACAAAAAACTGAATTTTGAATCAGTCTGTAGGGAATGGGAGTCGACTCCAAAAGAGTCGATTCCTCGACTCTCAATGGACCTAGTGCCGGAATCGACTCCAGGACAGGAATCGACTCCTAGAGTCGAGTCTGTTTTTTTCAAACCCTCTTAAATAAAGCAGTTACATGCTACTGTTATATTACTCTTTCTCGAGCACGAAGAAGATCGACAGCGCTCGCTTTGAATGCGTGCTCACACATTTTACGATTTTGCTTTTGAATTTTTCGACCACGAGCACTCTGACGCGACTGTGGTGAACTTGCGCGCGCGTTCACCACAGAAGAGTATTCACGGTAACGCGCGCGTTGTCCTGACAACAAGGATCCACAAACAAACGCAGTTTCTCAACGGTCGTTTAGCAGTGTTTTCGGCTGCGAAATGAAGATAAAATACGTGTTGGTTGATATTTTTTCATGAAAATACCGCAGTTAAAATACAAAGACATGGCCAATCATCCCAAAATCCACAATTGGTACAAAAGAGAGGGCTACGTTTTCTGGAGAAGCTGGACCATTTTGACCTTGTCATCTAATTCAGCGGTAAGTGCATGTTAATATACTGTCCTCACAACTTAATAATTTAGGATGTGTAAAAAAAAACTTAACGTAACCTTAACAGTTGGTTCTGCAAATACAAAAAACTGAATATGTTCAGAATATTTTGACCAAGCAGTGAGTGATACCAGTCAAACGCACGCCAAAAGATATCCAAGCTCATTTACTTGCTTAACACTGCAAATGACGTAATTGATGCAACTGTATTAGTTATGTATTTTGTATCAATCCTGATTTCTTTTTAAACACATTAACTAAAGTTTAATTGAATAGGGTTTTATAAACCTGATGTAAATGACTATTGTGCTTGGTTTTAAATTTAAATGTCCTAAATGTGAATAATGAAATAGATAAAATAATAGATTTAAAGTGAGCAGAAGCTTCTTGTTTAATTTATGTATTTCATTGCAAAAAAAGTACTTAATAACAGTTCTGTAGATCTGTCACTATTTTAAAGGCTTGTCCATCGTTTCCAGGAACATTGGTTCATCTTTTCTTTGTCTTATTCTTGAGAGACTCTAGCATTCAAAAGTTTTAGAATGGTAAGCTTATTTAAACAATATTGAAAGACGTGAGGCTGCATTTATTTTCTTTAAAATACACTAAAAAACACATTTTTAAAATTCATTTATAATACGTTTCACAATGTAAAGTTAATTTCTAATTTTTTGTAAAACTTTATCCCTGTGATTCAAAACTTTCAGGATCATTGGTTCAGTCTTCATTATTGCATGTTAACTTAATCTTACATTTTTATGAAGATTATAGCATTCAGGATAAAAATGTTAATGAACAGATATAATATAATTTTTAGTTTTGTCTGACTCTCTCTCTCTCTCTCTGTTTGCTTGTGTTAATGAAGCTTTAAGATAAGATATTTCTATAGATTAATATTGGTGTTACCAAAATGTGTCACAGTGGTTAATTGTTTCTTTCTGCTTTTGTACAGAAATCAATGATGTGCAGGAGTTATAAAGTACAGCTTGTGAAATATAAAGATTACGGTTATTTTAAAGAAGAAGCCTGACACATTGGAGACTTGACCATCTTCAAATGACAATGCTACAATTCAAGGAAGTTGACAGTTAAGTGTGTCTCAATTATACAGTTTTGTCTTTTTTGTACCATAGTCTGAGAAGATTGTATTTTGATTGCTTGGAAGGTATTTCTTTTAAAACATTTTATTTTTGCTAATCAAAGCAAAAACTATTACTAGCCACACCCTAGTTGTACCTTCTCAGCCTACTGAATCCTTATAGGTACTTTGTCTTATAGCAGTTAACAGTCTGTGACTGCATTTCACATCTTTTTGGAAATATGGGTGATTCAAAAAGAATACCATAACTTTGAAAATCTGTATTTAATCAAAGAAACATGATGACAACAGCGCTCCTAGCGACCACATGAGTAACCAAATGAAACTTCAGAGCTTCCTTAAATCGACAACAGAAAGAGCTTACAGTAGCTCTCCTTTTCTTCTTTGCAGAGTTCTCGATTATCAAAGTTGTGGTATGCCTTTTGATTCACCCTGTATACAATTTTTCTGTTCTTTACATCTGTTGTTTCATGATAGGTTATCGATTACATCACTTTGGGAGAGGAAGTGAAAATGGACTGGCCCTGGCTCGCTCGCTTTAGGCACGATAGTGGAAACGCGGCTAGTGTCTAAAAAGAGAAAATACACCCAATACAGAGGCTAGTAAGGAGGTCACTAGTGCACGAAGTTAATGTCTTAACAGGTAATTTTTGAAGCATTTGCTATCTTTAATGTGTAGAGATGGCAAACATACTGTACACGCGTCCTTTACTCAAGTAGAAGTACAGATACTCGTGTTTAAATGGTAAAAGTTGAAGTACTGACTACACTTTTGTACTCAAGCAAAAGTAAAGAAGTACAGCCTGAAATATGTACTTAAGTAAAAAAGTATTACTACTACTACTACTACCCGTTTTAGTTTCACGGTGGTAACTACACCTCACATCATGTGTACATTTATACAAAATAACTTACATTTCTAATTTTTTTTGTAAAAAAGTTGTTGCCAATTTTCAGCTGCAAAGTAGCCAAGCAATATCACTCTACAATATTGTCCAATAACACTGTTTAAAAAAGTTGACTGCTCAGCCCTGTGTATCATCAGCTGAACACAAAACATAACTTTACAGCTGTTAAGAACAGCAGCTGTCATACTTGTTTGTATACTCTAAAATGTAATTATGTATGCCTATAAATTTATAACTAATACATGTCTTAAATTTAACACTTTATTTTATCCAAAACATATTTCAGTGTTTTTCTTTTGATAAAAAAAAACTAAATTTATTTGACTACATTTTTTTTGCATTATACTAAAGCTACTTCTGCTCCACAAAGTACATTAAAGCCAAAGTAACGAGCCTGATTTAAAAATGTAAGGAGTAGAAAGTACTTATATTTGTATTAAAATGTAAGAAGTAAAAGAAAATGTTTCAGAAAAAGTAAACAGTGGAGTATAATACTAATACTAGAAAAATTTACTTAAGTACAGTAACAAAGTATTTGTACTTGATTACTTCCTATCTCTGCTAATGTGAAAAAATGTGATCTAAATACTATGAATTCATTTTGCATTCACATGTATGCATTTCATAGTTTCTTTTATTAAAAATAAGTTTTGTGGTTTTTTTTTTCCAGATTACGAAATCAAGTCATTAACTTTAACCAAGAGGACAAACTCGTCAAAAGCACAACTCACTTTCCCTTGGCTTATTTCCTTTTTATCAGGGGTCATCACAGCGGAATGAACTAGCAATTACTGTGATACATGCCTTTTTTCACCAGATGCTCTTCCATGCAGAATTTCATCTAATTGACCAGAGCACCCGAAGGAAACCCATGCAAACATGGGGTGAACATGCAAGCTCCATACCTGGCCCAGATGGGACTCGAACCAGTGACCTTCTTGCTGTGAGGTGACAGTGCTAACCACGGAGCCACCATGCCGCCCCTTTTTGTATTCACATTATAGTAGTGACAGTTTTCCCTTCAAGGTATTTCAGTAAATAATTGTTGTTATTTAATATAATTGACAATAAATTGTTTGTATTTATATTGCAGTTTAAGAATAATTTTTGTTCACACTAATGCACAGATTTTATGGTGTTAAGTGCACAGAAGAAAAGCCACAAGAGTTTACATGGTAATGCACGTTTCACGTGTGATCAAATGTTCACAATCAAAATTTCGTTTTCCCATGTGATCACTTGTGAATGCACATGTGGTTCACATGTGAATTCACACAAAAGCGTTCCAAATACACACATTTTCCCATGTGATCACGTGTGGTTCACATGAAGATGCACGTGTTTCACATGTGGTTTCTCATGTGAATCCACACGAAAGCGTTCCAAATACACACATTTTCCCATGTGATCACATGTGGTTCACATGTGAATCCACACGAAAGCGTTCCAAATACACACGTTTTCCCATGTGATCACATGTGGTTCACATGTGAATCCACACGAAAGCGTTCCAAATACACACGTTTTCCCATGTGATCACATGTGGTTCACATGTGAATCCACACGAAAGCGTTCCAAATACACACGTTTTCCCATATGATCACATGTGGTTCACATGTGAATTCACACGAAAGCGTTCCAAATACACACGTTTTCCCATGTGATCACATGTGGTTCACATGTGAATCCACACGAAAGCGTTCCAAATACACACGTTTTCCCATGTGATCACATGTGGTTCACATGTGAATTCACACGAAAGCGTTCCAAATACACACGTTTTCCCATGTGATCACATGTGGTTCACATGTGAATCCACACGAAAGCGTTCCAAATACACACGTTTTCCCATGTGATCACATGTGGTTCACATGTGAATCCACACGAAAGCGTTCCAAATACACACGTTTTCCCATGTGATCACATGTGGTTCACATGTGAATCCACACGAAAGCGTTCCAAATACACACGTTTTCCCATGTGATTACATGTGGTTCACATGTGAATTCACACGAAAGCGTTCCAAATACACACGTTTTCTCATGTGATTACATGTGGTTCACATGTGAATCCACACGAAAGCGTTCCAAATACACACGTTTTCCCATGTGATCACATGTGGTTCACATGTGAATCCACACGAAAGCGTTCCAAATACACACGTTTTCCCATGTGATCACATGTGGTTCACATGTGACTCCACACGAAAGCGTTCCAAATACACACGTTTTCCCATGTGATCACATGTGGTTCACATGTGAATCCACACGAAAGCGTTCCAAATACACACGTTTTCCCATGTGATCACATGTGGTTCACATGTGAATCCACACGAAAGCGTTCCAAATACACACGTTTTCCCATGTGATCACATGTGGTTCACATGTGAATCCACACGAAAGCGTTCCAAATACACACGTTTTCCCATGTGATCACATGTGGTTCACATGTAAATCCACACGAAAGCGTTCCAAATACACACGTTTTCCCATGTGATCACATGTGGTTCACATGTGAATCCACACGAAAGCGTTCCAAATACACACGTTTTCCCATGTGATCACATGTGGTTCACATGTGAATCCACACGAAAGTGTTCCAAATACACACGTTTTCCCATGTGATCACATGTGGTTCACATGTGAATCCACACGAAAGCGT
The DNA here is from genome assembly GCA_903798195.1 of Danio kyathit. Lineage (NCBI taxonomy): Eukaryota > Metazoa > Chordata > Actinopteri > Cypriniformes > Danionidae > Danio > Danio kyathit. The sequence goes on along the minus strand of LR812523.1, from coordinate 84,859,509 downwards.
TCCAAATACACACGTTTTCCCATGTGATTACATGTGGTTCACATGTAAATCCACACGAAAGCGTTCCAAATACACACGTTTTCCCATGTGATCACATGTGGTTCACATGTGAATCCACACGAAAGCGTTCCAATTACACACGTTTTCCCATGTGATCACATGTGGTTCACATGTGAATCCACACGAAAGCGTTCCAAATACACACGTTTTCCCATGTGATCACATGTGGTTCACATGTGAATCCACACGAAAGCGTTCCAATTACACACGTTTTCCCATGTGATCACATGTGGTTCACATGTGAATCCACACGAAAGCGTTCCAAATACACACGTTTTCCCATGTGATTATATGTGGTTCACATGTGAATCCACACGAAACCGTTCCAAATACACACGTTTTCCCATGTGATTATATGTGGTTCACATGTGAATTCACACGAAAGCGTTCCAAATACACACGTTTTCCCATGTGATTATATGTGGTTCACATGTGAATTCACACGAAAGCGTTCCAAATACACACGTTTTCCCATGTGATCACATGTGGTTCACATGTGAATCCACACGAAAGCGTTCCAAATACACACGTTTTACCATGTGATCACATGTGGTTCACATGTGAATCCACACGAAAGCGTTCCAAATACACACGTTTTCCCATGTGATCACATGTGGTTCACATGTGAATTCACACGAAAGCGTTCCAAATACACACGTTTTCCCATGTGATCACATGTGGTTCACATGTGAATCCACACGAAAACGTTCCAAATACACACGTTTTCCCATGTGATCACATGTGGTTCACATGTGAATCCACACGAAAACGTTCCAAATACACACGTTTTCCCATGTGATCACATGTGGTTCACATGTGAATCCACACGAAAGCGTTCCAAATACACACGTTTTCCCATGTGATCACATGTGGTTCACATGTGAATCCACACGAAAGCGTTCCAAATACACACGTTTTCCCATGTGATCACATGTGGTTCTTGTGTTTCACATGTGAAATTTCACATGTGGTCACATGTGAATTTCACATGTGAAATTCATGTGAATTTTCTGTAAGGGTGGTTGTACGATTATATAGTGTGAAGAATAATCAGTGTTTCACAGTTATCACGTCTAATGTAAATTCAAGCTTTATATTAGCTAGATTTAGATCTGGACATCCCTAACTAATATTAAAAACCTTTAAAAGGCATTTTCATTAGTAATAGTTTTTATACTGAAGGTTTTTCTGTGCTTATAGGGCTACACAATTTAATTATGTGTGTGTTTATAGAGAGGAACGGGAGAAAATAATATAATAATAATTGTTATGAAGGTCGGCGCCAATATTTAGATTAACTGTTGTTATCATCTGCGTTCATACATACATAATCATTTTAATAATAGTTCGTCTAACATGTCTTTTGTTTACATTGCACTGAAAGCTAAGCACAACTCTCACCGTTACAGCATGAGATGTTTTCTACTGCGTGCGCCCAGACAGCCGCGAGCACGTTGCTCCGCTTGCGCCCGCATATTGGCATATATTCTTACGACATAACAAACTTGCGCGCGGGAAAGACGTGATATGGGAACGGCCCGCGGCTATAGTTATTACAGTGTGCGTGCGTATTAGCTTCGGTGGACAAGCTCGGAACTTTAAACTAGCGCACAGTTGGCAACTTGGCGTAACTTTGTTCAGCAGTTTCGTTTCGTGCGGCAGAACAGAAATGCAGAAATGCGGCTTAGAGAAGCCTTTACGATTAATTAACCACGACGAATTAAAGCGCAGTTAATAGTGAAATCGGTTAATCGTTGCATCCCTAATAACGATATCAGTGCATTGTACAAAAGACCTTTTCTACAAACATATTCAAATGTATTCGGCTGCTCTCGCCACTGTCAGGTGACTCACGCTCTGCGCAGCTCATGCTGTATTGAACAGACGCACGTCACTTCATAACTATAGCGGCCGTTTTTTGACTGAACTAAATTTATTCTTGGTGTCTTGGTCACACTATTTGGAGGGCCAGAACAAATTGCCTCGGGGGCCGGGTTCGGCCCGCGGGCCGCCAATTATATAGCCCTGCTTTAGACGGTTAGGTAAACCTTGGGCACTATCATACACCCGGCGCAATAAGGTGTAAGACGTGTTTGACGCAATTTGTTGCTATTTTCAGAGCAGCGCAACACTAATTTTCACGTTTTGCGCCACATTGGGGAACTCTGACCTCTGAGTTTGTGTCATCTAAAGTCTCATTTGAGCCAAAACTCTGTTGGTATGTTGGGGTCGGAAGTTGCATTATCTAGATTGTGTCATTGAGATTAGTGGTGGAAAATTGAGAGAGAAATCCTAAAGGAATATCAGGACACAACTTGGAGTGTAAATCTTCTGAAACTGGAGTGGTTGCTTGAGCTATTGCCTCAGACGGATGGACACACTACACTGTGTTTCATTCATTTGCATGTGAATGAATGATGATGCATGATGCAAACATGTTGCTTAGAGGTTTTTACTGCTGTGCACCGATGCATGAGTTCGGGGAACTCTGACCTGTGAGTGTGTGTCATCTAAAAGACCCATTTGAGCCAAAACGCTGTTGGTGTGTTGGGTTAGGAGGTTGCATGATCTAGATTGAGTCATTGAGATTAGTGGGAAAGTTCCTAAGAAAAAAACCTAAAGGAATGAAAGAACAAATAAACTTGAGGAAAAGTAAACCATTATTGCTTTAGCTATTGCTTCAGACGGTTAGTCATCTTAATAATAAGCAATAAGGTGCAAGATGTGTTTGGCATGCTTTGTTGCTATTTTTAGACCAGCGCAACAGTAATTTTCATGTTTTGTGCCACGCTGTTTAAATAGTAAATATATTTACGCCACATTGTGGACTCATGTGTGTGCTGGTCTATAAAGGAGGTGTGTTAAGTCGCATTGTTGGTGCGTTGATATTTTGAGGAACTGAAATAGGCCATTGACCAGCTGAAAGCTGCTCTAAAGTCCAGCGCAGAGCCGTTAGTTATGCGCTCATGCAGGTCCAAATGCTTACACATTGCTGAATACACACAGTATGTTCAGCAATACACAAATATCTTAACAATTAAAAGATTTAAATGATACAATAATTATTATTTTCTACATCAATATAAACACCACTGCCTCCATGCCTTCTTCACCTCGGGGGGCTTTTTCAGTTCATTCATGATGATCTGCATCTGTATAATGTTATTATTATTAGCAGTGTTATTTATTATATGCAGATTTATATTTGTTTTAATAAACACACGTGTAGTTTAGTCCACCTGTGGGGTTTTGGAGACGTCTGCATCACCATATGGGGCATAAGAACAGGACGTGTGTTTGGATATAACTCAGTTGTTTGACCACACTTCATTATTATTGTTCATTTATTCCTTTGCTGGAGATTAGAACTGAATTTAGAAATAGTGTTGACACAAATCTTTGTGCTTAACAAACTAAATAATTATGTGGGCTGATGGATGTGCTCAGTGGAGTGAGTTTCCACCGTTTCCTTACTCCACCAAAGTAAAGGAGTAAAGATTAAAAGTAAAGAGGCTGAATGGAGGAGGCTCGTTCTTTACCCTCGCGCTGCAGATGCTCTGTTTAACTGTTTTCTCACTAGTGAAGAGTTCAGTGTTTACACTTACAAAGTCCGCCATGTAAATAGCAAATGCACCATAGAGCGACTCAACTGACTCTTAAAGAGAATGAGAGACGAGACCCTGATTGGTTTAATACAAAGTGCATTAAAGTGCAGGGCGCAAAAGCATTAAGGCTGTGTCAGAATCCACTTTTTGCTATTTTAAGGACGGAAAATTCCGCTTTGCGCCGTGGTGCATGGGCTAAGAGGGTTGAGCATATTCTCTTAATGAGTTATAGGTGTGTTTTGAGAATAAACCAATCAGAATCTAATCTCCCATTCCCTTTAGGAGTCAGTTGCGTCGCTCCATAGAGCATTTGCTATTTACATGGCGACTTTGTAAGTGGAAAAACTGAACGCTTCACTAGCGAGAAAACAGTTAAACAGATCATCTGCAGCGCGAGGATGAGAGATGAGCCTCCTCATTCTTTACTTTCAATTTCACTCTCGTGGATAAGGAAAGGTGTTGTATGCACAGACATCCATTAGCCTATACATAATTAATTTAGTTTGTTATGCGCAAAGATTTGTTTCAAAACTATTTCTATATTCAGTTCTAATTTCCAGCAAACGAATAAATGAACGATAATAACAAAGTGTGGTCAACCACACTTTTCCAACCTCCCCTCATCTCCTCAATATTATCATAAATAGTATTACTTTTACTTTTACTTTTGTTACCATTACTTTTATTATTGCTATTCTGACCTGTCCTCCCGTTATCTCCTCATTATCATTATTACAAGTATTTCTACCCTTGTCATTATTCAGGTTGCTGTAGTTGTTGTAGTAGAAGTAGTAGTAGTCACTGTGGAAGTAACAATTGTATTTGTAGTTGGGATTGTTGAAGTAGTAGTTTCTGTAGTAGTAGATGTCGTTGGAATAGTGGTACCAGAAGTTGTAAAGGTGTTGTAGTAGTAGTAGTAGTAGTAGTAGTAGTGGGTGTAGTAGTATCAGAAGTAGTGGATGTTGTTGATGTAGATATTATAGTAGTAGTGATTACTGTAATAGTACCAGTAGTAGTAGGATACGTTGTTGTAGTTGTATCAGAAGTAGTAGATGTTGTCGATGTAGATGTTGTAGTAGCAGCGATTGCTGTAGTAGTATCAGTAGTAGACGTTGTTGTAGTAGTATAAGTTGTAGATGTTGTAGTAGTATCAGTAGTAGACGTTATTGTAGTAGTATCAGTTGTAGTGGATGTTGTAGTAGTATCAGTAGTAGTAGACACTAGTAGTAGTAGTAGTGGTTGTGGCTGTAGTAGCAGCTGCAGTAGTAGTCGTAATATTAGTAACTCTCTGTAGTAGTAGTAGTTGGTGTAGTGGTGATTTTCTTTTTTCTTTATTATTATTATTATTATTATTATTATTATTATTATTATTATTGTTGTTGTCAGTTATTACTATTGTCCTTTCTCATTTCTGTCATTATTACTATCATACATTACTAGCATTGTTGTCACTCCTTACCACTGACTGATCTCTTTCTATTTGTTTAGTTATATCCATGATACTTGCTTCATTTATTGATTGTTATTGACCCTTATATATGTACCCTGATTTGTCCACCATGTTACCTTTGCATACACACACACACACACACGCACACGCACACACACACACACACACACACACATACACGCACATGCCAGTACCTTACTGTATTGTTGTTGTTTTCTGTTTTTGTTGTTGTTTTTTTCTTTTTTTTTTGTATTTGTATGATCCCAATTTGTGTACCATTTTGCATATTCTAATAAAAAACAAAAAAACAAAAAACAAAGTGTGGTCAAAACACTGAGTTATATCCAAATACATATGTTATGCGAATCTAAGCTTGTTTTTCATAAAACAAATATAAATAAACATATAATAAATAATACTGCTAATAATAAAAACATTATACAAAAGCAAATTGTCATGAATAAACTAAAGATGAAGCCATGAAGGCAGTGGTTTTTATATTTATGTAGGCTAGAAAGTAATAATTTTTGCAATATTTTAATCCTTTAATTCTTTTTCATTTGTAAAGATATTTGTGTATTGCTCTACATCCTGTGTGTATTAAGCAATGTTTAAGCAAGGCGCACAACTAACGCGCTCTGCGCTGGACTTTAGACCTCCTCTTAGCTGGTCTATTAAACAGTCTATTCTAGTTTCTCAAAATAGCAATGCGCCAGCAATGCGCCTCAACACACCTCCTTTTTTAGACCAGAACGGCTCTGGGCGCACATATGAGCGCAAATGCATTTGCTATTTAAACAGCGTGGTGCAAAACGTCAAAATAACTCTTGCGTCGAGCTGAAACTAGCAAACAACAATTGCGTGGCGCATTGCGCCGGGTGTATGATAGGGCCCTTAGACTTTGCGCCTAGATTGTTAAAATAGAGCCCTTTGTGTTTCATTCACTTCCATGTGAATGCATGATAATACATGATGCAGACATGTTGCTTTGAGACTTTTACTGCTGTGCACCAATGCATGAGTTGGGGGAAATCTGATCTGTGATCTTATGTCATCTAAAGTCCCCTTTGAGCCAAACTTATGCTAGTGCTCTGGCTTAGGAGAATCTAGATTGTGTCACTGCGATGAGAGGTGGGAAAGTTAGAGCCGAATCCTAAAGGAATGAAAGAAGAAATAAACTTGAAGGAGAGTACATATTGTGGAACTGGAGGGAAAGCTAGTCTGGCTAGTCACTACGCCATGTGTTTTATTCACTTCCATGTGAATGAGTGATCATACATGATGCAAACATGTTGCCTGGATGTTTTTATTGCTGTGCACCAATGCATGAGTTCGGGGAACTCTGATCTGTGAGTTTGTGTCAAGTCCCATTTGAGCCAAACCTGCTGGTATGTTGGGTTAGGAGGTTGCATTATCTAGATTGATTATGTGAGGGAGGAAATATTGTGTCATTGAGACGAGTGGTGGGAAAGTCAGAGAGAAATCCTTAAGGAGTGAGAGAACACAAACATGAGGGAGAGCAAAACTTGTGAAACTGGAGTGGTTGCTTTAGCTATTGCTTCAGAAGGCTGCTTACTCCACACTTTGTTTCAATCACTTCCATTTAAATGAATGATAATGGATCATGCAAACATGTTGCTTAGATGTTGTTATTGCTGTGCACCAATGCTTGAGTTTGTGGAACTCTGACCTGAGCGTTTGTCTCATCTAAAGACCCGTTTGAGTCAGACTTGTGCTGGTACATTGGGTTAGGAGGTTGCATTATGCAGATTGAGCATGTGTGGGATGAAATACTGTCATTGAGATGAGTGGGAGAATCTGTAAGACATCCTATGAATGAGAGACCAAATAAATGAGGGAGAGTCAAACTGGATTAATTGATGTAACTATCGTTTCAAATGGCTGGTCACACTACACTTTGTGTTTGATTCACTTCCATTTAAATGCATGATAATGCAAACATGTTGCCTAGATGTTTTTCTTGCTGTGCACCAATGCATGAGTTTAGGGAAATCTGACCTGCAAGTTTGTCTCATGCAAAGCCCATTTGAGCCAAATATCTGTTGGTGATGAGGTTTGCATTATGTAAATTGAGTATGGGATGACATGCTCTGCCATTGAGATGAGTGGAAAAATCTAAAGGAAATCCTAAAGGAATGAGAGAACAAATAAACTTGAGGGAGAGGAAAACTCTTGATTTAACTATTGCTTTAGTAAGCTGGACACACAACACTGTGTATTTCATTTAGCTCCATTTAAATGCATGATGCAAGCACGTTGCTTATAGATTCTTATTGCTGTGCACCAATGCATGAGTGTGAGAAACTATTGTACATCTAAAGACCCATTTGAGCCAAACCTCTGCTGGTACACTGGGTTATGAGGTTGCAGTATGTAGATTGAGTATGTGTGGGCTGAAATACTGTATCATTGAGATGAGTGGAAAAATCTGGAAAACATTTATCTTAGAGGAACGAGAGAACAAATGCACTTTTATAACTGAAGTGACTGCTTTTGCCATTGCTTTTTACATGGCTGGTCAAGACAATACACTGTGTTTCATTCACGTCTCGGTGAATGCATGATGATGCATGATGCAAACATGTTGCTTAGATGTTTTTATTGCTGTGCACCAATGCAGGAGTTTGAGGACCTGTGAGTTTGTGTCATGCAATGTTCATTTGAATCGAACTCTGCTGGTACACTGGGTTATGAGGTTGCATTATGTAGACTGAATATGTGTGGGAGGAAATACTGTATCATTGAGATGAGTGGAAAAATCTGAAGAAAAAATAATCCTACAGGTATGAGAGAACAAATAGACTTCTGCTTTTGGTTATGCTTTATACAGTAGGTTTGGTCAAAACAATACGTGAAGTTTAGTTATAAACTAATTTCGAGAGGATCACGTGATTATGATTGAACACGGCTGGTTACGCATTAACCACACATGACTATCCAATCAGACGATCCCTAAACCCACTATAAAGAGCCAGGGTTTCTTACTACAGTCATCTTCGATTTGAAGAACCCCCCCTCCTCCTTCTACCCCTACTCCTCCTCCTTCCTAGATGGGTGACAGGGTGGCCCACTGCTTAGCGCTGTTGCCTCACAGCAAGAATGTCAATGGTTCTAGGCTTTACCAAACCAGCAGGCATTTCTGTGTGGAGTTTGCACGTTCTCCCCGTGCTCACGTGGGTTTCCCCCGGGTTCTCCGGTTTCCTCCCACCGATTAAAAACATGTAACCTAAGTCATTGTCTAAATCAACACTATAGACTCGCTCCCTATCTAGTATCTATCTCGTTAAAGAGAATTACTATCTGCTCTTCAATCACTACGACAGGGGAGTTCTCGAGATCTACCTGAGCATAAAGCTCCCCTCTCGCCCTGCAAACGGGAGGGAGCCCGGGGCTCAAGGACCTTTTGGGCTCAGGGCTCTCTCCCGGGACAGCATGCCAAACTTGCTTTATAATCAATCATCAGCTAAGTGTGAACTCTTGAAACTGAATTTCATTCATGTCAATGAGAATGCATGATAATGCATAATGCAAATATGTTGCTTAGATGTAATTGTTGTGCACCAATGCATGTGTGTGAGCAACTCTGAACTGTGAGTTATTGTGTATCTAAAGACCCATTTGAGCCAAACTTCTGCTGGTACACTGGGTTATGAGGTTGCAGTATGTAGATTGAGTATGTGTGGGATGAAATTCTGTCATTGAGATGAGTGGAAAAATCTGGAAAACATTTATCTTAGAGGAACGAGAGAACAAATTAACTTTTATAACTGAAGTGATTGCTTTTGCCTTTGCTTTTTCCATGGCTGGTCAAGACAATACACTGTGTTTCATTCATGTCAATGTGAATGCATGATGATGCATGATGCAAACATGTTGCTTAGAGACTTTTGCTGTGCACCTGCAGGAGTGTGAGGAACTCTGAGCTGAGAGTTTGTGTCATGCAATGTTCATCTGAATCAAACTTCTGCTGGTACACTGGGTTATGAGGTTGCATTATGTAGATTAAATATGTGTGGGATGAAATACTGTATCATTGAGATGAGTGGAAAAATCACAAAAAAAACCTAGAGGAATAAAAGAAAGTTCTAGGACTGAAGTGACTGCTTTTGCTTTTATTTTGGCTGGTGGTCAAGACAATACACTGCATTTCATTCACGTCAATGTGAATGCATGATAATGGATCATGCAAATATGTTGCTTAGATGTTTTTATTGCTGTGCACCAATGCAGGAGTTCAGGAAAATCTGAGTTTGTGTCATGCAATGTTTATCTGAGCCAAACTTCTGTTAGTACACTGGGTTATGAGGTTGCAGTATGTAGATTATGTGTGGGATGAAATACTGTATCATTGAGATGAGTGGAAAAAATTGAAGAAAAACAAATTGGAATGAGAGAACAAATGGACTTCTGGAACTGAAGTGACTGCTTTTGCCATTGTGTTTCACATGGCTGGTCAAGACAATACACTGTTTCATTCACATCATGGTGAATGCATGACGATGCATGATGCAAACATGTTGCTTAGATGTTTTTATTGCTGTGCACCAATGCAGGAGTTTGAGGACCTGTGAGTTTGTGTCATGCAATGTTCATTTGAATCGAACTCTGCTGGTACACTGGGTTATGAGGTTGCATTATGTAGACTGAATATGTGTGGGATGAAATACTGTATCATGGAGATGAGTGGAAAAATTAGAAGAAAAAATAATCCTACAGGTATGAGAGAACAAATAGATTTCTGCTTCAGCGATTGCTTGAATCCTGACTTGGTCTGGCGCAGCATTGCGGACCTCTGCTGACTGCGCACGCACCTCATGAAACAGACAAGACTTTTGCACCTGACGCGTTCACCGTTGGGATATTATTTATAATGACAAAAAAAAAAAAAAAAAACGACCGTAAAATCAGACAGATAAACAGAGAAGTAGGAAGTTTCCAGAACTACATTATTATTATTTCAAAATTTTTAAACGAATTATTATTTTTTTATATTTTATAAATTGTTTTAGTGATTATAAAGATTATTTTAACCATTCAAGCTTTTTTAAATCAAACTTTGATGCATCACTTGCTTTTGTTCATATCTTGGACAGTTGTACCTATTAAAGTTTATTAAAATATTAATGACGACAGAACATGGTTTGCTCTACAAATATACTTTTGTATTATGGCAAGAATAAAAGCAAAAAAAGTACACTTACTAAAAAATAAAGATGTTAGCCCACTCCACAATTCACACATTACTGTCTGGTTAGTTTCTGTCCTCTACTTATATGTTAAAAAGGCAATAATGGTCCAACATTCCTGACCATCATCACCAATAAAGCCTAGAAAAACAGGGCATCAGTATATTGTAAACCGATAGGTTCAAATATAACGAAATAAGTTATTGTAAGGTGTTTCATGTTGTCCTGTCTTTTATTTTGTAATTGTTTTGTTGTCTTGTTTCATGCCCTGCTTCCTACATTGTGCTCCTTTAGTATGTGTGTCATGTTTTCATTGATTTATCTTTGTCATGTGTTTAGTTTCTCATTGGTTCTTTCATGTCATGTGATCCCTTCTGTTTGGTATATATACACCCTCATGTTTCCCTATTCTTGGTCTAGCTTTGTTTATCGTAACCCGCTGTTGTTGAGTCGGTTGTCTTTTTGTTTTTGCCATGCCTTACTATGTTTTTTGTTTCAAGCCATGTTCATGTTATGTTTGGAGATTAGTGTTTAGTAGTGGTGGGCAAAGCGAGGCTTCATGAAACACTGAAACAGTCGAAGCAAATGTGTCGAAGCTTCGAAACGTTTTGAAACCCCACTCTACGGTGACACCTAGTGGTTAGCTTCAGCAAAGAACAGTTGAGCAAATTGAGGTATTAAAACCCACTTTATAGGATGGAACCTTCAAGTGGATTAGTGAAGTGGTTAGGGTTCCTGACAACCATGTGGGAAATTTGGGTTTGAATCCAGACTGAGACAGCTGTTTTGAAATGCTTTAATATCAGTTTGAATTGCTCTGTTCTTGTATCATTTTGTTTCAACATTCGTCTGACATCCGAATAAACACTTTGTGAATAATTATGTCTTGTTTTGGTCATAAAACAGGGTTGTTGCTAGATCAGACACGGTTGTGGCCAGAAGTTAACAAGAATTATTTATATTATTCATTAAATTTCCCATTTATTGTATTTTATTAATGCCTACCGAAAACCTAAACCCAACCATCACAGTACTGTAAAAATAATAATTATTGTTTTACAGTGTTACAAAAATGATGCTAAATTGGTGGTATCAGCAGCTGTATCCTATCTAGACTACACCATAAAACAGTAACATGATTAAAATACATAAAATCATGATTTCGGAGTATTTGTACAAGTCGGGATTTGAACCTAAAAGTCATTTGAAGCACAGTAACAACGTGTACACGCAGGGTCCACTAGGCCATATGAGACAGAAGTAGATGCTGACCCTGTCAGTCAAATGCAGATTCGCCAGGTCTCGAAACGCTTCTGAACTGATCGATGCTTTGAATCGCTTTAGTCACGTGACCAGGTGTTTCGAAACACTTCAGTCACGTGACCTGGGTGTTTCGGATCATGCTTCGGTGCAGTGTTTCGAAACACTTGCGCTTCGGGATCTCGACACTGTGTCGAAACGTCAGTTTCACATCAGCACTTGGGTTCAGATCGCTTGCCTCCAGTGGACTTGTCCGCGTTACAGTTATCAAAGAAATAATTTGTTACTTCGGTTTAGTTTTGCAACTATTAAATTGTTTTAAATTCAAAATTGTAACATATACATCAGTGTTAAACCTATAAGTGATGAAAAAACATGTTTCTGTAATTGTGTACCTGGGTCTCCACTTTTGCCATGGCCTCTTTTGGCTTAAACAAACTTAGGCCTCAGAATTTTTAACAAAATCTTTTCTTCTTTCCCAATTTCTAGCCAATAATTATTGGTCATCTAGTTATCCTCATGATAACGCATGGACGGATCATATAGATGTCTGTACAGACGTACCTGTTTCAGACAAAATCTCTTCAAAGTGTTTCATATTTAACTCAAATCAAACGCGGCACGGCATGAACTATTCTAACGCGTTGAGTATAAACGACTACGACTGCACCGCAAAAGACCCCTCCATTAAGCTCTTGAAGTTTCAAAACAGTGGAGATGATAGTGGACTTTAGGAGAAACCCCCCTGCACTCCCCCCACTCCCCATCATGAACAGCACTGTGGCTGCAGTAGAGTCATTCAGGTTCCTGGGCACCACCATCTCTCAGGATCTGAAGTGAGACATTCACATAGACTCTATTGTGAAGAAAGCCCAGCAGAGACTGTACTTCCTTCGTCAGCTGAGGAAGTTCAACCTGCCACAGGAGCTGCTCGTACAGTTCTACTCAGCTGTCATCCAATCCATCCTCTGCACTTCAATCACCGTCTGGATCAGCTCAGCTGCCAAAACTGACCTCCGTAGACTACAGCGAATAGTCCGGACTGCTGAACGAATCACTGGCACTGCCCTTCCCACACTTCAAGAACTGTACTCTTCCAGAGTGAGTAAAAGGGCTCGCAAAATCACTCTGGACGCCCACACCCAGCACACTACCTGTTCCAACTGTTACCGTCTGGTCGGCGCTACAGAGCACCAAGCACAAAAACAGCCAGACACAGGAAAAGTTTCTTTCCTCAGGCCATCTACAGGTAAATATTCCCCTACTGTGCAATAAACGAGCAATACTTTCTCACACACATTTGTACACAGCACCTTATAACCCGTATATTTACAACAAATCTGTACATACAACTCAACATTCAGATCCTTTGACTTACTGCATCTCTGTTTAATGTTTATCTTCTTTTTCTCATATTTAATTTTGTGTTGTCACTTTATGTACACTGGAAGCTTCTGTAGCCAAAACAAATTCCTTGTGTGTGTGAAGCACACTTGGCAATAAAACTGATTCTGATTCTACATCTGGTCAAAACAATGCACTGCGTTTCATTCACGTCAATGTGAATGCATGATGCAAACGTGTTGCTTAGATGTTGGGGAACCCTGACCTGCGACTTGATCTCATGCAATGCCAAAGAAAGACCCATAAATGCCATTGGGACACTGGGTTAGGAGGTTGCAAAAGTTGACTCATGGCTTTATTGTTGGCAATATTTCTTGTTCTCTATTAACAGATTTCACGAGTTCGCACTTACAGAAGTTTAAGAATTAAAGCATATTTGGCGTGCTGTCCAGGGAGAGGGCTCTGAGCTTGGGGAAGACGCCCCCAACTCGTGTTATTCCCCGTATCGGGGAACAGAGAGGAGTTGGGGTTCGAGCGAAGTGTCTAGCCCGGCCCCAGAACGCTCTCCCCGGGTTGGGGGTGGTGGAGGGATGCTAAAGTCGTGAGATAATGCAGGTAGGACGATTTTGGTATTAATAGGGGTTTGGTCAAATACTGATTGGATAATAGAATGATTGTCAATGATGTAATGAATTTCTGAAATGTCTGTGCGTGCTCCTCCCGAAATTTGTTTATAAAACATCACTTAATACATGTTGTGTTTTTATGATTGTCCCAGTAAAACAGAGCCGATATCAGCATGCAGATTGAGTTCGTGTGGGAGAAATGCACCGCTATTGAGACGCGAGAAGGAACTCCTGGCTGGCATCTGTGCAGTCGTTCCCGTGTTTCTCTTCTTCATCTTTTATGCAGTTGATCTAAATGTTGATTTGCTGGAGCAGTTCCGCTGAAGTGGCTTGTTTTGTCTCTCGAGTCTGCAATCGCATCAACAGATCCATCATATACAGGTAGTTTCCTCCACAACCGACCCAAACCTATTTTATTTGGTCAAAGAGAAGCAAAAACGCTCTGTTGAATCAACCACTCATTATTCATAGTGAAGAAGAGTTTCTCCCCACCGACACACCGTCCGCTTCTCAACTGTATCTGAGACACATGTGAAAATAAAAGACATCCATATTCAGGCTTTGCTCAGGGCGAGGAATCTATATTTCATATGCCCTTTGGCAAAGATTTAAATGAAACAGGACTAAAGCATTCACCTCACTTGCGGAGCTCTCTTTATGTGCAAATATTCAGGCTTTTATAGTCTAATGCCAATTTGAGCTTAATTGAATTGGCAATAAGTCTTCTGTTGGCGTTATAATGAGAGTATAGGCCTGCTTTAACTTTAACTAGAATAAAATAAATTAATTAGTCGCCTTTAAAGACACAAATGTAGAATTTTAAATACATAGAAACATGAATTAATTAAAATGTGCAGGTCATTTTATACAATAATAAGATGTTTCAATAATAAACTACTTTGTTCTTGTGCAATACTGTGGTTATTCAAACTCAGGTACATTGATTTTAAGAAAAAAATAGATATATAATGTCCTCATTAACACACTCTGTCATGTATGGAATAAAATCGCTGTCATAAATATTTCGTGCGTGAATAAAATTCACGCATCTTTAATTATAAAAACGTAAAGGGAAACAGAACAAACTCGTAATTTTACAAGGGTACAATTCCAAAATCTGCGATTAGAACAGACACAGATACGACATTTTCTTTGTCTGTTTGTATATGGCTGATACATTTACGATGTGTGTACTTTACAAACACCAAATACAGTTTCACCACGGACACGACGACCTGATTATGAGTACGAATTAAACAGCGACACTCCACTGTCAAAATGACGCCACCGCTGTCACAGGCATTAATAAACAAGCGAGAGCCATCGATCACCACGGTGCGCCTGCTGGACACTCAAGCTCCCACACACCGTCTCAGGTCAGATTTTTGTTATTCCCTCTTTGAGAAATGTCCGTCATGAGCTGTAATAAAGGTTGAGATTTAATGAGGTCCATTTTCGCTGTGTTTCTTGGACATTTTGCAGCATCAAAATTAAGAACGGGCCGAGGATAGTGAGCATAATGTGAGTTAACATTACAGGCAGAATTTCTCAGTGAATCACTTACTGGTGTTTAACTATAACATCACATCTGTTGATTAAGTAACCTTTTTTAAAGCCAGATCCACCATTGATCTATTATGTATTGGAAGATTTCAGAAAAAGGCAAGGTTAATATTTGAGGGTTTGTGCTTACCAGTAACGTTAAACATTTTCATGAGACTATGAATCAAAATAAATAAATATTAAATATGTGACCCCGGACCACAAAACCAGACATGAGGTGCAATTATTTGAGATAGACTTGTATGTCATCTGAAAGCTGAATAATTAAGCTCCTCATTGTTGTATGGAAAGGAGATGACATGTTCAGATATATATTTTATATTCTCTTTAACTTTGTACAAAGTTAGGTATTATTAACTAATAATATAAATGTTTATGTTATTTGTTATTATTTGTTTGTTGTATTACTTGATTAAACTATTAGTTACATTATACTGTATTATTATAATTAATGAACTATTACCATTAACATTTAGATCACCATTTAGCCTTATACTATTCTGTGTGTTTCTCTCTTTCCGTGTGTGTGTGTGTGTGTGTGTGGGCAGGGCCGGAGCAAGCTGAACTGCCGCTCTAGGCAAAGGACTATCATGCCGCCCTCAACCCGAAAGTGAAAACGGGGTGGGGGGGGTTGTGTTGACACTGAATGTACCATGTAGGGAGAGCGCCAAAGGTCGCTCTGGCCGCCCTGGCGACGATGCTGTCTGCCTTCAGCTCCGGCGGCGAGAGCGTCAAAATTCACTACATTGATCTTGTATTTAAAGGGGCCGTTGCAGCATATCAGCAAATCAGTTACACTCGCGCATAAAACATGCTTTCTAGCATGAAGATGTTGCACACTTCTTATCAAATTCATTTACTTACGGAAGATCTAGTTGCATGTGGTGTGACTTTGCTCCACTTAATTATCCAATGTGTCCATATGTCTGAAATATTCTGAAGCAGCAATACTGCGTAGGTACGGAGACCCGGAAGGGACGTGATGGTGGAAAAAAAAACTGAGTGGGAGAAAAAAAAAACAGTGATAGGAAAATATATATATTTTTTAAGTTTTTGCGTTCCCTCGCAAAGATTGCGTTCCCTCGCAAAAATGTTTTTCCACAAACACTTCCTGTTCACTTCATACATGTCAACCCTCCCGTTTTTGCCTGCATTATCCCGTATTTTACAATTCTATCCTGCTATCATCATATTATTCAGTATTTTCCCATATTTCTCATGTATTTTTAATCTTGAAAACACGCTGAAATTAATATAAAAATGTCTTCATTCGCTTTCTTTCCATTAAAGCTGTGCGTCGATCATCACCCTTCATATGCAACCTCTGAATCAGCCAATGACTGGTATAAGCGCTGACTGACAGACGCGCTCCGTATGATAAACTGATCCCAGTCAGCGCTTATACCAGTCGTTGGCTCATACATGCATTCGCTGATACTGAATGATATGATGATAGCAGGATAGAATAGTAAAATACGGGATAATCCAGTCAAAAACGGGAGGGTTGACATGTATGAATTCATTAATGAATTCACTTAAGTGAACAGGAAGTGTTTGTGGAAAAACATCTTTGCGAGGGAACGCAAAAACTTTAAAAAAATATATATTTTCCTATCACTGTTTTTTTTTCTCCCACCCATTTTTTTTTCTCCCACCCAGTTTTTTTTCCACCATCACGTCTCTTCCGGGTCTCCGCACACATGCGTAACTCGCCAGTACTTTTTAAATGTATGTTACTGTAAGAAAAACATTGCAAACAATTGGAAATCCGGCGACCGTAATATTAAAACCCTTGGGAACAACTGTGGTCGGAACCAAAGTTTACAGTGACTGTGTTCTCTGACTCCTCTCAAGCGGTGGACTTCTACATTCTGATTGCTTACCGCTGAACTGCGTCACAGCTCATTACCATAAAGTTGACTTGATTTCAACTCTCCTCGACACCCACACTGGCGAAGACGCGCCGCGCTGCTCCTCGCCGCTTATGGCCGCCGGCTCCCATTGAAAATGAATGACTTCCGGCTACTTTGACGCCGCTTTCGGTGTGAAATGTACGAAAGTCAGCACGTTGGGTTGGGCGGCGGGGCGTGTTTGCCGCCCTCACAATTATGCCGCTCTAGGCGGCTGCCTAGGTCGCCTCTATGAACGCGCCGGCCCTGTGTGTGGGTGTTCCATATTGGTGATGGCTTAATTACCACATTATATTTTGTTTATTCTGATTTATTTAAAGTTGAAATTAATTCATAAGGGTAAATATTTTCTTTCTTTTATCTCCCTATACTGGATAAATCTGCCTAATTTAATTTGTGTTCTCTGGTGATCTTATAGGGAGTTTGTGAGTTACTTAAACAGTTAAAAAAGGGTTACGTAATCAACAATTTCTCAAGCAGTTTGTGATGCATTTTGGAAACAGATGAGCCGCTGGTCTAATGCACCACCTGGCTTGAGAAACCTGTTCTCAAAGACTTACTTTTAGTCATTATTTGGGCAGCACACATATTCTGAATGTCTTCGGTAGCATTCAAATGAGCCATTTTAATCTAGATTAATTCCAAGATTGCAGTGAGATTAATCTAGATTAAACAAATTAATCTGTGCCCACCTATAATATAAATCCATGCAAACTTTAGAATAAAGGCCTGCACTTAACACAAATTGAAGATTTATCTAAAAAAAAAATTGGGCTCGAAAATGTAATACCTCGTCAGATGACGTTTATTACTTTTTAATGCCCTTAAATTTGGCACGGTGCTAACCACTGAAACACCATGCTGCCGCCTACTGTCATCATTGTTAAGATAAAAGAAATCAGTTATTAGAGATGAGTTATCAAGACTATTAAATGTGTTAAAAAACAATCGTCTCTCTGTTAAACAGAATTAGGGGAAAAATATTCAGCAGGGCGAATAATTCTGACTTCAGCTGAAGCTGGATGGAAGCATAGCGAATGCCTACAAGGCTGAAACCACCCAGAATTGAAGAAACTCTCCGCTCCAGACTGACGACAGTAATGAAAACGCCTGTAAACCTGTAAACGCAGAGCCACATTCTGCTGAATAATTAGCTAATTCCAGACACCGCTTCCCACATCTGAAGTTTCCAAACGCTTCCATCAATCCTCCCTATATACTTTCAACCGGCAAACCTTATTACAGGCAAGCAAAAGAGCGTGATTGATGTCCCCTCACATCCCTGGCAGCGGATATGGAAATAACAAGGCAAAACATAAATGTAAATTAGTGGGAGTTGCTTTAGGTAAACCTTGAGCTGTCTGTGAAGACGACTGGTTTCACTCTCTGAATGCTAAGCAGCTGGAGACGCTAGTAAACAAACCGGCCTCTATTCCATTTCAATGGCTGCAATTAGAATGAATGAGACGCACTTTTTTTTTTAATGCCGAGAACAGGAGGAGAAAGCAGCAGACGCAGGCATGGACGGAGAGATAAAAACCCTAAAAGTGATCCCGCATGCGCACCATAGCCGATATACACTGCTTTCTGATGGACTTTTCAGAGTCTTGTAACCGGATCACAGCGTGGAGTTTGATGATTTTCTCCCGCTGTACGGCTGAGATACTGCCAGCAAATCAATGTGACAAATGAATTTGATTTGCCCACATGAGTTCACAACAACATGCGCCCTCCGAATGTGAGCTGCGTCGTGCATTACTGAAATAACGTACACAAAGGATGGAGGAAAGTGCACCGGCTGGAGTCTTTTCAGGGAAAGTGTAATGCAATTTGGTTTGAGCGGTGCGACGCTTCTGCTGTACTTGCTGATGTACAGAATGTTTATATGCTCCAGTTAGATGTAAAAAAATAAGATCTTCTTCCACTAATTGCTCTTTAAAGGTAATACTCTAACAGTCGGATTAAATACTCGTTTGTTTTGTTCTTTGCAAAGGGCAATAATAAAACATTTCATTTACATGAACTCCACTCTACTCTGATTGGACAGACTGACTCTACTCTGATTGGACAGACTGACTCTACTCTGATTGGACAGACTGACTCTACTCTGATTGGACAAATTGACTCTATTCTACTCTGATTGGACAGATTGACTGTACTCCAACTGGACGGATTGACTCCACTCTACTCTGATTGGACAGACTGACTCTACTCTGATTGGACAAATTGACTCTATTCTACTCTGATTGGACAGATTGACTGTACTCCAACTGGACGGATTGACTCCACTCTACTCTGATTGGACAGACTGACTCTACTCTGATTGGACAAACTGACTCTATTCTACTCTGATTGGACAGATTGACTGTACTCCAACTGGACGGATTGACTCCACTCCACTCTACTCTGATTGGACAGACTGACTCTACTCTGATTTTACAAATTTACTCTATTCTACTCCGATTGGACAGATTGACTGTACTCCAACTAGACAGATAGACTTTACTCTACTCTTATTGGACAGACTGACTCTACTCTGATTGGACAGACTGACTCTACTCTGATTGGACAGACTGACTCTACTCTGATTGGACAAATTGACTCTATTCTACTCTGATTGGACAGATTGACTGTACTCCAACTGGACGGATTGACTCCACTCTACTCTGATTGGACAGACTGACTCTACTCTGATTTTACAAATTTACTCTATTCTACTCCGATTGGACAGATTGACTGTACTCCAACTAGACAGATAGACTTTACTCTACTCTGATTGGACAGACTGACTCAACTCTGATTAGACAAATTGACTCTATTCTACTCTGATTGGACAGATTGATTCTATTTCACTTCGATTGACAGATTGACTCTACTCTGATTGGTCAGATTGACTCTACTCCGATTGAACGGATTGGCACTACTCTGATTAAACAGATTGACTCAACATTTCATTTACATGAACAGTGGTTTACTGTTTATATCCAGACAGTATGCAATAATGTGTAAATATGTGTGTCTCAATAACAATACCAACACACAAGACAAATAAGAAAACTGCAGTTAAAAGAGGATCTGCTGTACAATCCTGCATGCACACTATATGTTGCTGTACTGTTGGTTTCCTACATGCATCCGGAGTCAAATCAATAAAACGAATTAATTTGAATATGTACTCTTTCTAAACCCCTCTTTTTACAGAGACTACTCTGCTCTGATTGGACATTGACTCTACTCTGTTCCTATTGGTCAGATCAGATGACCCTAGTCTGCTCCGATTGGACAGATTGACTCTACTCTGCTCATATTGGTTAGATCAGATGACCCTACTCTGCTCTGATTGGACAGATTGATTCTACTCTGCTCCAATCGGACAAATTGACTATGCTCTGATTGGATGGATTGACTCTACTCTGCTCATATTGGTCAGATCAGATGACCCTAGTCTGCTCCGATTGGACAGATTGACTCTACTCTGCTCATATTGGTTAGATCAGATGACCCTACACTGCTCTGATTGGACAGATTGACTCTACTCTGCTCATATTGGTTAGATCAGATGACCCTACACTGCTCTGATTGGACAGATTGACTCTACTCTGCTCAGTTTGGTCAGATGACCTAACTCTGCTCTGGTTGGTCAGATTGACTCTACTTTACTTTGAATAGTCAAATGACTCTACTCTGCTCCGATTAGACAGACTGACTGTACTTCGATTGGATGGATTGACTCTACTCTACTCTGACTGGACAGACTGATTCTACTCTGCTCCAATCGGACAAATTGACTATGCTCTGATTGGATGGATTGACTCTGCTCTTATTGTTCAGATCAGACGACCCTACTCTGCTCTGATTGGACAGATTGACTCTACTCTGACTGGACAGATTGACTCTACTCCAATTGGTCAGATTGACTCTACTCTGATTGGACAGACTGACTCTACTCCGATTGGACAGATTGAATCTACTCTACTCTGATTGGACAGACTGACTCTACTCCGATTGGACAGATTGAATCTATTCTACTACGATTAGACAGATTAAATCTATTCTACTCTGATTAGACAGATCGACTGTACTCCAACTGGACAGATTGACTCTACTCTACTCTGATTGGTCAGATTGACTCTACTCTTCTCCGATTGGACGGATTGGCTCTACTCTGATTAGACAGACTGACTCTACTCTCACTGGACTGACTGACTCTACTCCAATTGGACAGATTGACTATATTCTACTCTGATTGGACAGATTGATTCTATTTCACTCTGAATGGTCAAATTGATTCAACTCTGACTGGACAGATTGACTCCACTCTAATTGGTCAGATTGACTCTACTCTGACTGGACAAATGGACTCTTTTTTGATTGGACAGACTGACTCTACTCTGATTGGACAGATTGACTGTACTCCAACTGGACAGATTGACTGTACTCCAACTGGACAGATTGACTCTACTCTACTCTGATTGGTCAGATTAACTCTACTCTACTCTGATTGGTCAGATTGACTCGACTCAGACTGGACAGACTGACTCTACTCCAATTGGTCAGATTGACTCTACTTTGCTGCTACTATATAGGTTATATAAGTGTTTAATGCACCACAGAACAAACAAAACATACCCAGAGCCATATTAACGATTATCAATTAAGTCTGAGTAATTCTCAGGAATAATAAAGTAACATCTTTACAAGGATAATATGAATAATGTGGATTTAAAGGTGATCAGAAGTAATCTGCAACACTGGAATAATGCTGAAAATTCAGCTTTGAAACAGAGTAATTATATAAATAACAGAAGCTATTACAGTTCTTTAAAATTGCAGGGATATTTCACAATATTGCTTGTTTTTCATTCCAACAGTAAAAGGTTTAATCAACATAACTGTTTATTACAGCTCAGGTTTGATGCTCCTATATTTTTTAGCAGTCGAGCTCCTTTCTGCTTTCACAACTTTTACATCATGTGAATAAACCTCGCATCAGTAGAGAAACATGTTTTTTTTTGGCAGAATAATTGTGAAGTTACAGCAGCTTCAGTGTGAAATACGAGTGCCGAAATAAACATCTGCTTGTGTGCGAAACTGCCTTATATAAGCAAGCAGAAGCATCATTTGACCCCATTATTTTAGTTTGACACAAATTACTGAAAATAAACAAAAGCTGAAACTATTGTGCAAATAAATACGCCACATTACACAATCATCTCTCAGATAACAGGAAAACTCTGCCGATGTTTTAAAAGCACAGGGGTTTGATTGAGAAATGCTCTTTTGTTGCTGTGAGAGTGTGTTGAAGTGAATATGAGTCTTATTTCTGTTAATGAATGCCCTCTTGTGGTCTGTTGAGGCACGTTTGTGTCACTGAGCTTTTGAAGTTTATCTTGTCCATGAACAAACAAACAAACAAACAAACAAACAAACAAACAAATAAATAAATAAAATGAAAGAAAAATAAATAAATAACATATAAAAACAACCGAACAATCAATTGATCAAACAAATATTTAAATAAATAAATAAATAAACAAATAATCAATCAAACATACAAATAATAAAATAAAATAAAATAAATGAATAATTAAATCATATATAAACAATGAATCAAACAAACAAATAAACAATCAAACAAACAAAAAATTAAATAAAATAAAGAAATAAAAATAAATAAATAACAAACAATTAAACAATCAAACAAACAAACAAACAAACAAATAATAAAAAACAAATAAGTAAAAAAAAAAAAAAAAAAAAAAAAAAAAATTAAATAAATAATAAATGAATAACAAATAAACAATCAATAAATAAAAAAATATTAAATAAATGAATACAAATAAATAAATAAATAAATAAATAACATATAAAGAATTAAACAATCAATCAATCAATCAATCAATCAATCAAACAAATAAATACATAAATAAATTAACAAATAAACAATAAACAAACAAATAATAAAATAAAATAAATAAATATAAAAATAAATGAATAAATAAACAACAAATAAACAATCAATCAAACAAACAATTAAATAAACAATAAATAAATAAATGAATAAAAACAATCAAACAATCAAACAATCAATCAAACAAATAATTAAATAGATAAACAACAAATAAGCAATCAATCAAACAAAATAATAATAACAATAAATAAACAATAAAACAAAAAATAAATAAATAAATAAATAACAAACAAATAGTCCAATTAAATAAATAAATAAATAACAAACAAATAGTCCAATTAAATAAATAAATAAATAAGAAATAAACCATCAAACAATCAATGACAAATAAATATATAAATAAACAGTTTTAATTGCTTTTCTGTTTTTACTCTTAGATGTGCCATTTAATCTCTTATTTACAGAGATTAAATACATTTTAATCTCTTTTTAGTATAGACAGTAAAAGTAAATGTACACTCTCAGAAAAAAAAGGTACAGGAGCTGTCACTGGGGCAGTACCTTTTCAAAAGACACATATTTGTGTCCAAAGAATCCACATTGGTACCTCAAAGAAGCATATCAGTACCCAAATGTACCTAAAATGTACCTATGAGGTACCATTATGAACCCTTCAGGTACAAATTTGTATCTTTTGAATAGGTACTGCCCCAGTGACAGCTCCTGTACCTTTATTTCTGAGAGTGTACATAATAAATGCACATTTCAAAGAACTTCACAGGAGCTTTAAAAGCAGGACAGTCCAATACAATATGTGTTTATATATATATATATATATATATATATATATATTTTTTTTTTTTAAGCAGCTGTACATCTAAAGTTAAAATACATGCAGGAGATGGGATGGTGTCAGTGAATTCTACAGTTTCAGTGTTGGAGAAGCTCATTAGTAAAAATAACACTGAATCTCGATCGCTCTGAGACGCATTATACAGCGTGGACACATCTTTTGTTGTCAGAAAAGGTGTAAAGTTTATTTTTCTGCTAAAACAGGAGTGTCAGACTCATTTCAGATGCAGGGTTGGGTTGTTTTAAATTGTATTTATTTAAAACTGGGTGTGCAATATAAATGTATAAGATAAATAATATCAGTTAATGAGTTTCTATCTGTTGTGTGTTCTTGGTTTGTTTCTGGTTCTGAATTGCATTATGGGATGTTGATCTCTGCTCTGTCCACTTTGATGTTGAAAATTTACAGTTTAACAAAGTGACTTATTGACATTTTAGTCATTTAAAATAATAATATAATATATAAGGAATAATATCTATAGAAATAAGTTTGTAAAATAACAGTAAATGTGCTGCAGTTTATTACAAGGTTTCTGTAGTGTAATATACAACACCAACACACACAATATAGCACAGCAGACTATTATAAATGTTCATAAAAGTCACGTTTTCCAACTTTTTAAGGTTTAAAGTTGTCAGAAGAAAGATCAACATCCCATAATGCAACTCAAAAGCAGAAATAAATAAAAATATGAATCACAAAATACTGAAAAATGCTAATTTACAGATTTTTTACAGAGTGGGAAGACATCAAATCACTTTTGTTGTCACTTCATCAGCAGCACGTGTACTATCCAGACAGAGCAAAATACAGACGACATATCCTAAAAACAAAACATACTATTAGCAATGTTGACAATAAATACATGAAAGACAATACATATGTAAAGAAAAACACACATTACACACATGTAGACACAGATAAGACAAGTACAGTCAAATAGGTGTACACATTGTTTGACCATTGCTGGAAAATTACTGTAGGCAATATTGTTTTAAGTAAGGATTTTGTTAAAGTGCAGGGCGTGCAAAAGATATTGCAATCCGATACCGATTACCGGGAGTCGAGGGACAATGGAATAAAAATCCACATGCGTGTTTTATTATGAATCGTAGTCAGACAAGCAATGGTCAGAAACAGGTACAAACAGGGAGATATGGAGGCGTCGTGCGGTAACAGGCAGATGGTAGATACAGGTGGCAGAAAGGGTAAATGACAAAACAAAGCAAGGGTCAAAACACGTACAAACTAAACCAGGGAACACTTTGCAATGTTACAGGATGTTAACCAAACAAGACTCAGCAATGAGAGTGTGAAAGTGAGCAGTACTGTATACATGTGAAGTGTAATCAGTACATAAACAGCTCCAGCTGAGTGAGTGTAATCAAAGGAGACTTGGAACAGGTGTGTGTGTGTGGTGCATGACAGGACTTGTAGTTCGTATGTTCGTATATCTCACGGCTATCAGCTAATCAGATTCAAGAACCAGACAGAACTGTTGTATATATATATTCAATATTGCAGTACATATTACAATACGTTTTTAATGCGCCATATCACCAACAAATCATAAGTAGAGCCATATTAATTTTATTTATTTTACGTCTTATTAATTACATCTGAATAATTCTCAGCAATAATAAAACAGCATATTCAGAAAGATAATATGCATAATGTGGATTTTAAAGCATTCAAATGTAATCAGTGAATGACACTGAAGCAATACTGAAAATTCAACTTTGAAACTTTGAAGCTATTAATTTCATACTGTTATTTAAAATTGCAGGAATATTGTGAAATATTGCTTGTTTTTGCAGTATTCTTCATGCCGCTTTGGGCAGAGATTTCCTTCAAATTGCATTTACAGTTTTGACTGTTTGCCAGACAATATTTGGACACAGACGTTTTAATTGGTGTGTGATATCTCTGCCACTTGTGTGTAGTGAATCAGTCATGTGTGTTTACTGGTGTTTTCCAGCACACACAGATCCCGCATTAAACCCCTCGCGACACACACTCTTGCGGACGGTAAACAGAGAGGCGCCTGACGAACGCTTCACTATTGACTTTGTGTCAGGACGCCTTTACTTCCAGAGGAGATTCTGAGAGACGCCAGAGCCAGAGAATCCAGCAAAGGTCAAAGTGAAGCAGATTTACTCAAACACTATGTTCTCATGAACCTTTTTCATGTACATTTTGGAATATTGCATATTAGTGTATCTCAGAAATAATAAATGTACAAAACCTGTCACTGTGGCATTTCTAGCAGGTCCTTAAAGGTACATATCAATACATAAAAAGTGCAAAAGTGCACTTCACAGTAAGTTTAAGGTACAAAAGAGTACCTTAAAGATATATAGTAATTCATTAAAGTTGATTGTTTATGTTGATCTAAGTGAATGTAAATGAAAAAGCACAGCTTCTGTTGGCCACTGAACAAACATCTGGGGCCTCATGTATCAACGCTGCGTACACACAAAAACTTTGCGTACGCCAGATTTCACGCTCACGTTTGGATTTACTAACGATGAAATTAATGTGAGAATGTGCGTTGGTCTGCGCCAACTTCATGTCTGGCGTACGTGTGTTTCTTGTGTGTTTGCTTTATTTCCAGTGGCGACTCCTAGAGGCTTTTATGTTAAATTGCACACTACAAAGTATCGCACTAACACATTGCTATTCATTTTAATTGATGAAATGGGTTAATTGACACAATATTTATTTTTTTTTACCAAGTATGTGATTTAGAACATATAAAAGTATTTGCAAATGTAAACAATATTGTGGCAAGGTGGCCTTGGTCAACCCATTATTCATTCATCCTCACACACGCGCGATGGGTGGCTCTTGGTGAGTGATGTATTTAAAGATATTATTCCAGCTAAGTTTATTTTATTTTATTTTATTGAGTGTAATTATTATCAGGAGACTGCGGTTATCCATTAAAGACGTGGCTGTTAACCCCCCTCAACCCACAAAACTGACCAAGAGCGCAGATACAGTGATGCCCATTCTCGCAGTCAGTTGTAGAGCAGGCGATTGGGCAGCTGAAATGCCGCTGGCGCTGCCCTAATTAAAGTGGAGGGGTGCTGCTATACCGCCCTAACAAAGTGTTCCTCTAATACATCTGTGTCTCCCACAGACACGGATACTACTCCAGACAGTAAAGTGTCGCCCACAATTGAGGCAACTCTCTCCTCAAAGGGTGTTAGTTCAGCATCCCCTGTCACTTTGACGGAGCGCCGCTGTTCTCCTCTTAACCTGCATCTTTACATTGGACCGTTTCTTTTTTAATTCACTCACAGTGCGATGTTCAGACTCTGCGTTAATCGCGTCAGCTAAACTCTCCCTCTCTATTTTTTTACTGTTGTTATTAATTCCGGAGGACAAACTTGCAAATAACAGAGCACTTCCAATTCACATTCTGTCAAGTTTCTCTTCTTGCTTGCTTTTGCCATTGCTTTTTCGTATGGTTTGGCCAAATTGGAGTCATTACCATATTCATACGGGGGAAGAGACAGGGAGGGGTTTTTGCGCTCGTGCGCTCAGTTTCACGTTAATTCGGATGTACAAAGAGAATATGCGTGGGATCCCGCGTACGCAGTGCTTCATACATCTGATTTTTTTACTGCATACGCACATTTACGCAATGTTTTAGTATTAATTCAACACAAGTCTTTGTACATGAGGCCCCAGATCTTCAGTCCTTCAGGCCACCAATCTGGACACATCATTAGCAGTGCTTCAGTTGTGCTAGAGAGGATTTTAATGGCCTATTTTGGTGTAATGTCTTGGTTAATTGCTGGAATGAAAGACAATTCATTCATATTTAATGTGTACACTGATTAGTTCAATTACGCTACATTACATGCATAAAGATTGAAGACTAAGATTAAAGAAACAAATCTGAACAGATGATTAATCCAATGCATATTGGAAAAAAGTTACTTTTATTTTCTGCTTAAGATTGTACTTTAATTTAAAGCATTGCATGCCTATTCTTATTTTACTAAGCAAAGTGAAATAAGATATTAGGAGCAATGGTTTGATGGTTTGTTGGTTGGTTGGTTGGTTGGATGGATGGATGGATGGATGGATGGTTGGATGGTTGGATGGATGGATGGATGGATGGATGGATGGATGGATGGATGGATGGTTGGATGGATGGATGGATGGATGGATGGATGGATGCTGTAGTTAGTTAGTTAGTTCCGGCAGGGCCAGTTGGCGTTTCTGTGTGGAGTTTGGCATGGGTTTCCTCCGGGTGCTCCGGTTTCCCCCACAGTCCAAACACATGTGGTATAGAGGAACAAATGAATCGCTGAACGAATCATATGGGAGTCACTGGGATTATTAGGTAAAAATAAATGCTTATTATATATAAATGCATAAGACCATGAAAGTGTTTTTTGACCTTGCATGCATATCAGCCCGTTGTTGGAGACCCTTAAAACCAAAATATGACCTGAATAGGGGCTCTTTAAATATAAAAATAAAACAAAAGGGATGCTGAAATCATGCTTCTGCAGAACCATATATCATGGCTTAACTACCTCAGAGCTCGTGGCAGGTTTGTCCTGAAAGCTTTATATGTTTTTGCTCAAAATCTATTTCTCAGTGAAGAAAATGAATGTGGAGTTTACTTCCGGAGTCCGGCTGCTCTATTGACCCGCTGTAAGGCCTGTCAGTCTCACTTACTGCTGCAAATGCTTCAATTCACACTTACAGAGAAAATTTCTCCTCAAAATCACCTGCAATTATATAATATTACTATAGATGCCAACAGTA
This sequence comes from Danio kyathit, assembly GCA_903798195.1. Lineage (NCBI taxonomy): Eukaryota > Metazoa > Chordata > Actinopteri > Cypriniformes > Danionidae > Danio > Danio kyathit. Next base: position 84,830,932 of record LR812523.1, on the reverse strand, counting down.
GCTTCCATCCAAAGATGTAAAGTACATTTATGTGCAAAACTGTAATATCTCATAAAAGATTAGTGAATAAAGCAGCGTTTCCAGTCAATGAGAAACAGAAGTGCACAAAACGTCCTGCTGCTCCTGCACAGATATCACTGAGAGGAGTGGAGTCTGCTGCACTGTGGGGATTCTCCACTGTGGTGTTTGTTCTCCTCTAATAAATGAGTTCCCTCTCAGAAGACCAAGACCAAACGCAATGAACGCGGTGGCTTTGGCACAAGACAGAGAGAAAAGCCCACCACGGCTACAGTATGAAGTAGCCGAAAGTATGTGAGAGGAATTGCAGGAATGCAATAAAGCAATGCAGTTAAACACCAGCATGTACTCTACTCATAACCCAAGTAATAACAACGACACACATTCAGTATTAATCCACTTTTTCATTGACTTACAGTAGTTGTCATGCGTGTTTCGGTGCATGGACAGTATTTGTGTACAAGAGCGCTCGATTCAGCTCCCTCGATGCCTCCAGCGGCTGGGTTCTTTATTTATTTATTTTGGAGAACAGGCCCGGTTTGGCTAATCGGGAGAACCGGGAGAATTCCTGGTGGGCCGGTCTGTTTTTTAGCCGCGAGGGCCGGTGTCCGTAGCTGCTTGCACTCTCAGCAGTCGCACTTTTTTCATTTATTTATTTATTTGACCATAGCCTCACTCTTTTTATTTATTATTTTATTCATTATTCTGCCGCAGCTCCGTATTTTAATTTTATTTATTAATTTATTTATTAAAGTAATACTGTGGTCAAAAGTGTTGCAGATGACAGTGTAAAACAATTCTTATTCCAAACGCACCAGTATGATAGCACCATTGTGGTCCAGTGGTCAGCACGTTGCATTATGATGCCGCCAGCCCGAGTTCGAACCTCGTCTGGGTAATATATTTTTTATTTTTTAGTGTTAAGACATATAATACAGTTTGGACTACTTATATAGGTGTTCATATTTTATTTTTATTTTTTGTATGACCACCAGAGGATTCCGTCACCAGGCCTATCTGAAAAAAGATTTTAGATATTTTCTAAAAACAATAAACAACGGAGTTTATTATAATTTTATTTTTTAAAAATAAATATTATTTATGAAGTATTTGGATACGAGGACATTAATCAAATCGTGCAAACAGAGCTTTTTTTAACAAACAGACTGTGAAAATTGCAGGTAAAATGTGTTCTATGACATCAAACAAGTGTGTATGTTTTTATTTAACGTGGTAAAATTTAAAAATAAAATTAATCATCACGAGAAAGTAATCAAATGATTTGTTACAACATGAAAACCTATCCCTGCAAAGGTGAAACAAATGATGACGGAGAAGTCAAAAAGAGCGAATTTGCAGAGTGGGAAGTCATGCATGGAAAATGCAATGGATGTTCTTGGCTGGTGGTTGCTGATTTGCCATAGTTTTCACGTGAGCAACAGAAATTACTGTGATTGGCCGAGAAGGTCATCAGTTTACCCACCGCTGTTTACCAAGTACAAACACAGATGAGAGATCCGCTTGATGACTCGACTGATCTTCGCAGCTGCTTCGCGCTCCAGTATCCGTGTATCTGTGTTTGCACTGGGTGAAGAGCGTTGAACTGATGACTCTCATGGCCAATCACACTCATTTCTGTTGAGCACTGCTGAACACTATGGCAAATCAGGGGTGTTTAAGAACGGATTCAGCGGCGCTTGAATGCTAGCAGGAAATGGACGTTTTTAAAACTTCAGCACCGGGACAACACTGTTACAGACAACATAAGGGTGTGTTACAGCGGACTGCAGCGTTTTATCGCTCACCGGGTTACATAGGCTGAAGCAGGGAAGCCTGCACAGTGTTTACCTGGTGCCATGAACTGAAACCTAGGAGGACACTTAAGCGTGTTACTCTTAAAGAGATTGTGATGTTGTTTGATGCCTAATCTGCTTTTAATTGTTTAAATTAAACTTACTGAATGATATTAAAGTGATGTTTACACCGTTTCTGCACTTCGAAATCGCAGCAACAGCTGGAGGTTTGTAGTCCACAGCATGTTGTTGCAATGTTTACAGTGCTGGTCCTATACTTTCGGGTTTCTTCCCACCGCAGCCTCGCTTTCGTGTTTTAAAATGGTGGCCTCGTAAAATAAGCGTATAGGAGCTCTGTGCAAAGTGAGTAAGAAACCTAATGCATTACTTTATTATTTACTTGGAAGTAATGTAATCTGATTACGTAACTTGCATTATGTTGCTTTTTTCATCTGGGTTGCTGGTTTTTAATATAAATAAATTCAGTTCTGCAATTCTGGATTAATGAAGAACAGGATGAAAAATTCAAAAGCTCAACACTCAAATGAATATTCAGACTCTGAACTTTACAGTTTTTATTTATTTTCAGGGATACTGAATCTGTATTTTGCATAAGTGAGATGGAAAAATGTACAAAGAATAGCAAAAAAGTAGTTGTTTACATAAGTTGCATTGCATGTAATGGATTACCCCCAAGACTACATTTCCTCACGTCTTCATTTAGCTGAGCTGCACGTTCAGAGAAAACAATGCAATGCTTTTATTCAAAGCTACATCCCAATGAGGAATAGCACAACGCCATGTGTGCTGTTTTAATTGTTGCTTTAATAATGCAATTATGTATTAGACAAACGTCTTCTACATAAAGGCCTTTGTGCTGTTTCTTACTCAGTTTTAAATGTTAATTTTCTGTCAACAAAAGCATCTCAGGAGCATTTAGTCAGTTCATTAGCAGCAGTGTTTACGGATATTGATGCATCTATAGTCATCTGTTTTGGTGGGAATTAGATGTAATACATTAATATATAAATGCATGGATATAAGCGAGCACCAGTGTGTGGATGATGATGAGAAAATGTGATGTTATGTCCAGATTTTGTAGCACAAAGCCAACAGTCTACACTCTCCAATGATGTTGTTTAGGTTTGATGAAACTACTTGCATATATTCATTCATTCATTTTCTTGTCGGCTTTGTCCCTTGCGGGGTCGCCACAGTGGAATGAACCACCAACTTATCCAGCACGATTTTTTACGCAGCGGATGCCCTTCCAGCCGCAACCCATCTCTGGGAATTACTTGCATATATATTTATATATATATGACCATTGCAAAAGAGACAACAGACTTAATATTACTCTAATCTGTCAATATTATGTTATCATATTGTAATCTCTAATCATAATATTGCTCTAACCAGTCACTTCCACTGAGATGAACTGCATATAAAGAGAATATTTCCAAAAGATTTTTGAAAATGTGGGAAAATGGATCATCATAACAAACAACAACAACATGGTTTTCTAACCCATCAGAGCAGAGTATGATCATCTGGCCAATAAGAGAAGATTGATAATCTGACCAATCAGAGCAGATTATGAGTGTTTGTCCAAATAGAACGGAGTATGATCATCTGGCCAATCAAAGCACAATATGATTTTCTAACCAATCAGAGGAGAGTGTGATCTTCTGACAACCAGAGCAGAGTATAGCCATCTGACCAATCAGAGCAGAGTATGGTAATCTGAGCAATCAAAGCAGATTATGATCATCTGACCAATCAGAGCACAATATCATTTTCTAACAAATCAGAACAGAGTATGATCATCTGACCAAACAGAGCAGATTATGACCATCTGACCAATCAGAGCACAATACGATTGTCTAACCAATCAGAGCAGATTATGATGATTTGATCAATCGTAGCAGAGTATGATCTTCTGACCAATCAGAACATAATACGATTGTCTGACCAATCAGAGCAGAGTACGATCATCTGACCAATCAGCAAATTATGATCATCTGACCAATCGGAGCAGTGTGATCATCTGACCAATCAGAGCACAATGTGATTTTTTTAACCAATCAGAGGAGAGTATGATCATCTGACCAATCAGAGCAGATAATGACCATCTGACCAATCAGAGCACAATACGATTGTCTGACCAATCAGAGCACAATACGATTGTCTGACCAATCAGAGCACAATACGATTGTCTGACCAATCAGAGCAGAGTACGATCATCTAACCAATCAGAGCAGAGTATTATCGTCTGACCAATTAGAGTAGAGTATGATCGTCTGACCAATTAGAGCGGAGTATGATTGTCTGACCAATCAGAGCAGAGTATGATCGTCTGACCAATTAGAGTAGAGTATGATCTTTTGACCAATTAGAGCAGAGTATGATTGTCTGACCAATCAGAGCAGATAATGACCGTCTGACCAATTAGAGCAGAGTATGATCGTCTGACCAATCAGAGCAGATAATGACCATCTGACCAATCAGAGCAGAGTATGATCGTCTGACCAATTGGAGTAGAGTATGATCGTCTGACCAATCAGAGCAGAGTATGATCGTCTGACCAATTGGAGTAGAGTATGATCGTCTGACCAATCAGAGCAGAGTATGATCGCCTGACCAATTAGAGCAGAGTATGATCTTCAGATCAATCAGAGAAGATTGTAATAATCTGACCAATCAGAGCAGAGAATGATCATCTGACCAATCAGAGCAGAGTATAATTTTTTTAACTAACCGTAGCAAAGTATGATCATCTGACCAATCAGAGAAGATTGTTATAATCTGACCAATCAGAGCAGTTTTAATCATCTGAACAATAAGGGGAGTGTATGATCATCTGACCAATCAGAGCAGAAAATGATTGTCTGACCAATCAGAGCAGTTTTGATCATCTGAACAGTCAGAGCAGAATATGATTGTCTGACCAATTATTACAGATTATGATCGTCTGACCAATCAGAGCAGAATATGATCATCAACGATTATCTGACCAATCATTACAGATTGGGATCATCTGACCAATCAGAGCAGAGTATGATAATCTAACCAATCAGAGCAGATTAGGCTCTTTGATGAGTTGCAGACTCTTAGGTTCATAATAAGAGAATTCAATGTAATGTTTCTGACACTGAACACATGTGCACTCATTGTAGGAAACTTGAAAATGCACTTAGGACTCTTTAAAACAGCACAGTATTCACACCTGCAGAGTCTCCTGTCTGTCCCAGCGTCTACATTCACACACTGTCTGCTCAATAATTAATAAGCGCTGCAAATGGATTGAGAAGCCACTGATTCAGCTCACCTTTAGCACAATAATAAGAGCACTTCAAGAGGATGTAGAGCTGCTGCGTGTCGAGATTCACCTGAACCAAACCAACGCTGCAGCAGAAAATAAAAAAATGCCAAAATGTCAATAATGAACCCAAATCACACATACAGTACAGGCTGATTGCAGAGCATCTCTCATCACGCTGCCATCAAGATTGAGATCTCTGCAGCTCACACACGGTCGAAGAAAAAAAATAACTAGCAAAACACTTGATGTACAAAAGAGACCCCTGATAACACCAGCTCTGCCCACCAGGCAGCATAAATACTTTCTATTATTGTAATTGCACCATTGCAATCTGCAGTTAAGAGCGATTTGTCTATTATCTGGAATAAAGAGCGCTCTGAAACTTTCAGAAGTTTGAAATAGGGGTTGTTAAGATAGCGCTATTATGTGTTTTAAATCTAAAAATACAGCTTTACTCATTATTTTGGAAAGAAAAAGGCATCAGACTTTATAATGTGCATCACAACACTGACATATGATCTGTTATTATTATGAGCAATCATTATCATGTCAGCAAATTCAACTTACTTTGTCTGACAGTGAGACGCTTTTATAGCTGAAAGATAATAATTGGCAAAACAGTGTCAATGCTTCAGGTGTATACGCAATAACAGCAGTTCTGCACTGTTTTTTATTGGAGTTGTTCTATTGCAATATGCAGTTAAGAGGGATTATGCTATTTATTTGGTCCTTCTTTCTGAAATTGAATCCAGAGTTGTATAAGTTTTAGGAGCAACAAATAATAACTGGTCTTCTAGTTGATGATTTGGTGTCAGAAGTGTCTCATATTAAAGGTAAAGGCCTCTAGATGACGCTTATTTGAGCTCAATAAAATATGATCATGTCTTGATGTTGAATGATTTCATTAGGACAGTAAGGTCTGACTCTGCTTAGACTAAAGTCTCATCACTGAACCTTCAATAATGTCCAGTATAGAATATAAAGTCATGCTGCAGTGGAAACAGAATGAATATTGTGTCTGACTCCATCATGAGCTTGGAGGACTGCATCATACATCTCTGAATGACTCAAATCACGCATTAATAAAGTCATCTGGATAACTCCCAGAGTTCATCAAGAGTCTTTGGATTCATCTTCAACGCCTCCTCCTTCATCTTACCCCAGACATGCTCAATAATATTCATGTCTGGTGACTAGGCTGGCCAATCTTGGAGCACCTTTGCTTTCAGGAGCTTTGATGTGGAGGCTGAAGTATGAGAAGGAGCGCTATCCTGCTGGAGAATTGTCCCTCTCCTGTGGTATTACGCCCCAAGTCTAGGGGAAAACAACATGGGCATAATAAACGGAAAAAACAAATGTGTTGGGGTGGTGGATTTCCCAAACAAAACAAAAACTTAAGACAAAAGATCCCCTTCGGTCGACAACCAAACTCGGACACTCAGTTGAGAGTAAATGAATAGATCTTATTGTAGAAAAATAGTTAGTTTTAAGTGAGCATCTCTTCAGGGTGACCCCAGGCCAAAATAACAAACAAAAGAATCTGTAAAGTAAATGAACTAAATTACCTATAAACATTTAAAGAAAAATACAGGAAGCTCACCTTTCTCCCTAAACATAAACATAGTCAAAAGTAATCAAATAAATAGGCAGGCCACCCCTACAAGCTCAAAACTCTCAAAAGATTAAACGTATGAACAAAGGTAACAATTGAATGTTTGTCGTCGGCCGGAGGGGTAAGGGAAATCCAGGAGCTCCACTCCCAGCAACGGTCGCAACACAAATGAGCTCCCCGAACCCTGCCGGATGTTCCTTTTTATACAGGCCTCCAAGACCAGCAGCCAATCAGAGCGCGAAATCACGCTAGAATGGGAACCTATGGGATGACACAAAAAAAACAAGGAGGCGGGACAAGGAAAAAGGCATATACAATGCGCGATAAAGAAAGGAAATAATACGAATAAAATTTTTCGTAACATGTGGTTTGTAATGTAATGAGCAGCACAAATGTCTTGATACCTCAGGCTGTTGATGTTGCAGATCTCTCGCACGCCCACATACTGAATGGAACCCCAAACCATGATTTCTCCTTCACCAAACTTGACTGATTTCTATGAGAATCTTGGCTCCATGCTGGTTCCAGTTGGTCTTCTGCAGTATTGGTGATGATTGATGCAGATCAACAGATGATTCAGCAGAGAAATCCACCTTCTGACACTTTGATGATCAACTAGAAGTCAATTTGTTGCTCTTACAACTGAGATCCACCACAAGCCTTTAGTAATGTAGTGTAGTTATGTGTAACTCTGAGCCACTGCTTTTCATAATATCTGTGCACAGCCCTGTTGGCTATTAAATGCATAGATTTACTAAATAACAAGATTTATTGATTACTTGTGAACAGTCGTCTGACATTCTAGTGTGCGTTATATTTCTGAGATGATACAGTACATATCTTAAAACATAAATGAGTGTCACCTCTTATGGTAATTACCAGTGTTTTTGAACCATACTATAGTAAAGTGTATTATACTGGATATATCACTTTAAATAATGCTCTAGCATACTGTAGTATTAGTGAACTGATAAACGGTAATGGATACTGTAGTATACTTTAGTTTTTGCTAGAGTAAACTGTGGTCTATTAATACATCAAGGATATTATCTTTTCTTTTTTTGACCCCCACACCCTCCATTCTGTTGAAGCTATCATATAAACCCTTTGAAGGAGTTAGGCATCATTTATAACACAGCACACTAATTCTTAATTGTGAAGGGCACTTCGAAGTGGCCAGTTTTGAGCACTTGGCTTTGGAACAACACTTTAATAAGGCCAAAGATTAGAGAATACACAAGGCATGTCACACTTGAAATGTGTAACGGGTAATATGGTGAATGAAGCCCCGCCTTCTAGTACAGGAGCCAATCATTGATCACTATAGACTGAGGTTTCCCCAGGGAAGGGGCTCGGGCCAGACGGGTGTTTATGATAGTTTCTGCAGCTTCATTATGAATCCTCAGGAATCAACAAACACACTGGAATCTCAGCAGATACCTGCTTCACAAACATGAGACATATATCCCCATGAAGCTGGAAATCTCTACTTTTAAACCAACCAACTGCACTTGAAAACAAATGATCTCTGGTTTTGTATTTTGTATAAAACGAATTAGATGTACAGTCCAGTCAAACGAACCATCTCATGATGGAAACTATTTGAATGTCCACAAACTTGCACACAAAGAGTTGCTGTCATTACTGGAGGAGATCGCCATCAAGACCAAGATGGGATTCACTTCAGAAGAGCAGTGCGATTATTCAGAGAATGAAAATGTATAAAACAGCCATAAATGATGTTGGTGTCCTGTAGTAATGGGCGATATAAACGATATGCGATATAAACGATACAAAATTGGCCAACGATAGAGATTCTAATTCTATTGCACTATCGCGATAATGCATGTTTGATGACGCAATCTACTCGCGAAATAAAGAGCAACAGCAACAACAGCACTAAGCAACGCATGGCACCGAATGGCGGCGTGTCGCACAAGTTGCGAGCCTCATGCATGGCATATTGTGGCTTGTCTACATCAGTGCCTCCCACACAGATTTTACCTGGGCGGCCGATATATTATTGGGGCGGCCCGGTTCTGTGTTCGCGAGAAACTGAGAACACTCTGCCACAGACTCGCTCGCATGCTCTGCATGCAGACCCACAGAGACGCGCTGCATCGCGCTGGATACAGAAATGTTGTTCTGATTTGGGAGCAGCTTTAAGAAGAGCGCGAAGACTAAATAAGTCTAAATAAGTGTTTTTTAAGAAACTTCTTAAGACTCACCTTTTTAGCATTGCTTTTAACTTAGGATGACCAATTTGTTAACTTTTTATTCTATCTTATGGTTTATATTCTTATTGTTTTATTGCATCTTTTTATTGTTGTGTTGTTTTGCCTGCCTTGTATTGTTACTATTCTACCTTGTAGCGCTTTGAGTTAAAGAAAAGCGCATTACAAATAAAATTTATTATTATTATTATTATTATTATTAAATAGACTAATCCAGCTCATTATTTGGGGTGACAATACATTTTCCCCGGACATGTCAGAGAATCTGCTTTCGCTTTCGATATTAATTGTATTCATTTTTGCATTACTTTATAAGCAAACTTTGTCTGGTGCGTCTCAATCTCTCAGCAGCACCAACACTACAGCAGACAGAGAGAGAGAAAGAGCAGATCAAGACACCAGTTTTAATTTCATTAGGAGAACAAAATGTTTAAAATCAAATGTGTTACCTTAGGCTGCAGGTTAGAAATATGTTTTTATTTAAAGTATCTGCAATACACAATTTTATTTGACTTTTTAATACTGGAAGTATTTTCAGTACAGTGTAAGTTCCTTAACTAAAAAGACACCAGTTTTTTTGTTCTCTGCAACTTGGCATTTAGGAACCAAGGACTTAAAAGAAAAGGCTTTCTTTCTAAAAGGCACTACATTTAGTTTATTTATCTGCAACATTGTGTTGTTTAATTACAGTTTTGCTTTTGCACAATAAATGTTCTCAAAATGACATGCAACGTTTCTTTATTTCTTAAAAAAAAATAGCAGTTTGGCTTTCCTAAGGGTCTCTGTACCCTGTTCTGAAATGGTTCTATTATCATTTATATATCGCAATATATATCGTTATCGCAAGAGGCTGCAATGTATATCGCAATATGGATTTTAGGCCATATCGCCCATCCCTAGTGTCCTGATTTCGACCCTAACCCTAACCCATAACCCTGAAAAAATTGCATATTTTGTTTGATTTGAATGTTTAGAAACGAAACTTAAGAAATGGTTGATGTTTAACTTCATTGGTGATTCCAGATATGAAATGTAATCGTAAGCTTGGGAAACAGTTGTGGAGAATTCGATGGTTCCCAATTCAAACAGAATACTGACTGAGAGGTGTTTCAAAGATGGCCGCCGTGTGAGATTGCCTTGCAACCCATCTTAAATCATAAATCACCTCCTAGAAGAAAAATAAATACTATGGTAATTACAAGTGTTTTTGAACCATACTATAGTAAAGTGTATTAAATCATAATGTTTAAAACACTTTGTGAATGAATGCTCCAGCATACTGTAGTATTAGTGAACTGATAAACTGTAATAAATACTGCACAGTGAAATGACTTGTCTTAAAGAGACTCTGATATGCTGGTTATGTTTGTTTTCACTTTTAAGGGCCCTTCATAGGGCAACATATCCAATTAGGAATCCCCTTAAAGTCACTCATTCATTTTCCTTTGACTTAGTCCCTTATTTATCAGGGGTCGCCACAGTGGAATGAACCTCCAACTATTCCAGCATATGTTTTACACAGCGGATGCCCTTCCAGCTGCAACCCAGTACTGGGAAACACCCATACACACTCATTCACACTCACACTAATACACTACAGCCAATTTAGTTCATCAATTCCCCTATAGCGCATGTGTTTGGACTGTGGGGGAAACCGGAGCACCTGGAGGAAACCCACACCAACACGGGGAGAACATGCAAACTCCACACAGAAACGCCAACTGACCCAACCAGGACTCGATCCAGCGACCTTCTTGCTGTGAGGCCACAGTGCTACCCACTGAGCTACTGTGCTGCCACAGTTGAAATAGCTCCAACAGCTGTTATTCAGAGAACAGTGCACACTATTCAGAAGAATAGGAAGCATTCAGAACTACTTTGGACGTCCTGCAGAGGAGAATTGGTGACTAACAAACAACCAACAGCTTCTTCAAAAGCTCCACTTTCCATCTTTATGTAAGTGATGTTCCAACCTCTGCGCAGATGATGAGCACACGCACACATCACACATGCTCCTCCTCTCCTGCTGTCCCACAACAATAGCCTCCAGTTTAATGAGTGTCTGCAATTCCCTCTGAATGGAGGCCAGAAGCGTCCCCTCGGCCAGCGGCGCTCACACACACTATTACAGCCCATTTTCTGATGAATGACTGGTTAAGTAGTTAAGGGCTCGGTGTATTAGGGAGGATCTGCAGTGTGCATCAGCGAGCAGATACAGTACCTGCACCCATAAAAACACTCGCTGGATGAGCAGTCATTATTTAGAAAGGACCTACAGTTAAAGACAAAATATTCACTCTAATTACTATTAGATTTTTCTTGTGGAGAAATAAAATTTTTGAATTGTAAAAATTACCAAGGTCATTATTAAAAGCCCCCCTAAGATTTTTCCTGATTGTCTACAGAATAAACCACTGTTCCACTGTTTACTTGCTAGTTAACCTAATTAGTTAAGATTTTAAATGTGACTTTAAGCTGAATACTAGTATCCTGCAAAATAACTAGTACTGTGTAAGATTACGTACTTACTCCTAGGGCCGTTGATATCGAAGTTGATATTTGTCTGCACCATGTTGGTGTTTCGCAACATCTAGTTATTTTTATGAGGTGGGTCGTTAGCACAACGCTCAACCCCCAACCTGGAGGACCAGGTCAGTTTAGCCTACCCAATTCCCCTGTAGCACATGTGTTTGGACTGTGGGGGAAACCGGAGCACCCGGAGGAAACCCACGCCAACATGGGGAGAACATGCAAACTCCACACAGAAACACCAACTGACCCAGCCGGGACTCCAGCCAGCGACCTTCTTGCTGTGAGGCCACAGTGCTAACCACTGAGCCATTGTGCCACCTCTTATCAATATTATTAGTACTAATATTACTAATATTACTAATACTAATATAATGTACTGTCATATATACACACACATATATATATATATATATATATATATATATATATATATATATATATATATATATTTTAGTTATTAACTTATTTTGTGTTATTAAAACTATTTTGTTTAAAAACAAAATAAAAACCTCTCCTTTAAACAGCACTTAAATATTACAACACAGCAATAGTTGAAAATATAATATGAATTATTTTTATAATAGATCATATTAGTATTAGTATTATCTAATTAGTATTACCTTTTAATTTAATTATAGAACCGCTAGATAACTTACATAGTTATCTACATGAAACAAAAAAATACTATAGTAGTAACAATAAAGTACTTGTATTATTCCGTTGTGGTGATTCTACAGTTGCTACAGTAACACAACAACTACAGTAATTGATCTGTTGTGGTGATTCTAAAGTTGCTATGGAAACAACAACTATAGTAATTGATCTGTTGTGATTCTATAGTTGTTATGGTTACACAACAAGTATAATACTCAATCTGTTGTGGTGATTTTACAGTTGCTAAGGTAACACATCCACTTTTGTATTATGAGGCAATACTGTAATATGGTAAAGTCTGGAATATATCTGTGGAAACGCACATCATTCATTCATTCATTCATTCATTTTCTTGTCGGCTTTGTCCCTTGCGGGGTCGCCACAGTGGAATGAACCACCAACTTATCCAGCACGATTTTACGCAGCGGATGCCCTTCCAGCCGCAACCTATCTCCGGGAATTTCCACACACACCCGGAGGAAACCCACGCAAAACGCAGGGAGAACATGCAAACTCCACACAGAAACACCAACTGACCCAGCCCAGCCGAAGTTCGAACCTGCGACCCAGCGACGTTCTTGCTGTGAGGCAACAGCACTACCTACTGCGCCACTGCGTTGCCCCGAAACGCACATCAATATAGCGTAATTATTGTGACACTGTACAAGAATAATTAATATTTTTACATTGCTGTGAGGGTTAGGGTGAGGTTAGACATTAATAAAATACAATTTAATGGGTAGTATAATAAATAATATTAGTAATACTCTGTATACTGTTTTTACTGTGGAGGTTGGGGTAGGGGCTGGCATTAATAAACTACAATTCAATAAGTAATTTAATAAATAATATGAATAATACTCAGTATAATTACTGTTTTACATTACTGTGATGGTTAGGTTAAGGGATGGGGTATGGGCAGGCATTAATAAAATACAACTTCATAAGTAAATAATTCAATAAATAATATAAATAATTCTTGTTAGCTTCAGACCACAGCTGTATCCCTTCTAGCAACAACCCTTTACTATAGGGTATTTTATTTTACAACAATGCACCAGTTTACTGCGGTAAACACTAAAGTAGACTACAGTATTTAATACAGTTTATCAGTTCACTAGAGTTAATACTACAGTATGCTGGAGCATTCATTAACAAATTCAATTCAATTCAATTCCAAAAATGTTCATTTGTCCCCAAGGGGCAAGTCAAAGACATACATATAGAGCAGCACCATAAAAACAAACCCATTACCAAACAAATGCACAAATATACAAATAATTAAATGACAACAATAATAATAAACAACAACAAAGCAAATTTTGTTCAAAACATCTAAAAATGTGTACTAAAAACGGTTACAATTTAAGTATATTTTGGAATTTAAAATTGAAATAGCTTGAGCTTTATTGAGTGAAAGAGTTGTATATACTGGGTATGTTGGTAAAGTGCATTGTTAAAGTGTGACAAGATGGATGTTTGGGCCCAAAACCTGATCCTGCTTCACACTTAACGGACTGGCGATGGCGATCCTCAGGGAGTAAACTGAGCGACTGTAAACTGATGCTGCGCCAAACAATGCTTCACCCATTAGTACCAATTGAGCATGGTGTCAACGCCACAGCCTACCTGAGTATTGTTGCTGACCATGTCCATCCCTTTTCGACCACAGTGTCTCCATCTTCTGATGGCTACTTCCAGCAGGATAACGCACCATGTCATAAAGCACCAATCATCTCAGACTGGTTTCTTGAACATGACAATGAGTTCACTGTACTCAAATGGCCTCCACAGTCACCAGAGCTCAATCCAATAGAGCAGCTTTGGGATGTGGTGGAATGGGAGCTTGGCATCATGGATGTGCAGCCGACAAATCTGCAGCAACTGTGTGATGCTATCATGTCAATATGGAGCAAAATCTCTGAGGAATATTTCCAGTAGCTTGTTGAATCTCTGCCACGAAGGATTAAGGCAGTTCTGAAGGCAAAACGGGGTCCAACCGGGTACTAGTAAGGTGTACCTAATAAAGTGGCCGGTATTGAATTTAAGAGCGAAATAGCTTGGGCTTTATTGAGGGAAAGAGTTGCACTTTTTAATTTGACATACAATAGCTTCAAGAGTAATTGACTTGATGCAAAAAGTAATGCATGTATATCTGAAGCAAATCCAGCACATCATTCATAGTGTACGAGTGTGTGAAGGTCTAAAAATACGCTTTCAGTGTTTCAGCCAGCCTAAATAAGTGCAGTGTGGCAATTATCGCTCTGCTGTATCTTTGAAGCACGACTCTTCTTGTTGATGCCATCCATTCAGACAGATGCACTCTGTCAGGCACGGGATAAAAATTAAGTTTCACGCCGCCGATGCAGGAATCACACATCGCTTTACTCGGTAACAGGGCTGTATGGATGCCGGACCACACCGTTCTGACACTTTTCTGATGGTTTCACGTCTCTGGGGAAGCAGCGGACGTCCTGAAGCACTGGGTATGTTGGTAAAGTGCATTGTTAAACTGTGACAAGATGGATGTTTGGGCCCAAAACCTGATCCCGCTTCACACTTAATGGACCGGCGATGGCGATCCTGAGGGAGTAAACTGAGCGAGTGTAAACTGATGCTGCGCCAAACAATGCTTCGCCAACTCTTACATCAACACAACAGAGCTGATCTTCAGATCGAAGACCGAAGAGAGGCGGAGCAATGGAGATAATACAGCTCATCTGCATATATCTGCACATGCATGATCATAATTGAGTTTCTCCTTAAAAAAATTTAAATAAACATAAATAAATACATTTTGATGGTTAAATGACACAGGCATCTGCCAACAGATAATAAGATATTGAGGCATCCATGTGGGAAAAAAAGAAAAATTCCCAGCTTTTATTAACATTTGAACAAAACCTTCAAGTCAAAATTCTGAATGATGTTGGGCTTGACTGTACGTACAACTCACTGGCCACTTTATTAGGTACACCTGTCCAACTGCTCAATAACATAGATTTCTAATCAGCCAATCACATGGCAGCAGCTCACTGCATTTAGGCATGTAGACATGGTCAAGACGATCTGCTGCAGTTCAAAGCGAGCATCAGAATGGGGAAGAAAGGGGATTTAAGTGACTTTGAATGTGGCATGGTTGTTGGTGCCAGACGGGCTGCTCTGAGTATTTCAGAAACTGCTGATCTACTGGGATTTTCACGCACAACCATCTCTAGGGTTTACAGAGAATGGTCCAACAAAGAAGAAAACTCCAGACTGGTTTCTTGAACATGACAATGAGTTCACTGTACTCAAATGGCCTCCACAGTCACCAGAACTCAATCCAATAGAGCACCTTTGGGATGTGGTGGAACGGGAGTTTCGCATCGTGAATGTGCAGCCGACAAATATGCAGCAACTGCGTGATGCTATCATGTCAATATGGAGCAAAATCTCTGAGGAATATTTCCAGTACCTTGTTGAATCTCTGACATGAAGGATTAAGGCAGTTCTAAATGCAAAAGGGGTCCAATCCGACACTAGTAAGGTGTACCTAATAAAGTGGCCGGTGAGTTTATATATATATATGTAAGTATGTATAATACACTGTGCATGTATTATATCAACTAATCGGCCAGATTGATTTCCTAATATCAGCATCGGCCATTAAAAATTGTGTATTGATAATCATAACATCGCATAATGTCAGGGTATATACATTTGGGATTTATAGGTTTTCATTGGTTTAGTTTTTTGTTTTCAGTCAGTTGCATCAATACACTTCAATCACCTGAGTCATTTATTAAATGCAATGGCATGATGTCAGAAATATTAACTTACCTAGCATAAACTGTATTCATTCCTATATATATTTAGCTGGGAGCCAATGTGCACAATTAGTTGTATCCAGCTCCTCTTTAGCCTTTCTACAACCTAAATCAAATAAAAAGGTTAAATCTGGCAGCCTCCTGTACTTGGCATTGCAGCGTGTTAGTTAATGTCTA
The DNA here is from genome assembly GCA_903798195.1 of Danio kyathit. NCBI lineage: Eukaryota > Metazoa > Chordata > Actinopteri > Cypriniformes > Danionidae > Danio > Danio kyathit. The sequence goes on along the minus strand of LR812523.1, from coordinate 84,814,781 downwards.
ACTATCACGCACAACAATTAACCTTCAGGAGTGCAAAATCTGTTTGTGAAGAATAATCCGCGGTGCATAAATACAGTACACCGATGGAGAAAACAGCATAGTTTGCAAGACCCCAGCGGCGCATGAGTGTCCTCGGGGTCGTCATTACCTCAAAGCACAGAAACACATTCATTAGCAGGCTACGTGTTAGCAACACTTATATACATCTCCAGCCGAACCTCCTCATGCAAAATAAAAGCGTGTTCTCCTGCAGGCGTGCAGAGTGTGTGGTGAAGCAAATTGGATCGAATCTAATTCAGTTCTCACAAGGAATTAATCAATAATGCTGAGGAATGGCTTTCAGCAGAAAGTGCCCGTCTTGTTTGCAGTGTTTCGGGTGCAGTCTCCCCTGATAAGTCATGCATCTCCATACTGCTAATCAGATGTTTCTCCGCTTTATGGCCCTCCATCATCCTCTGTTGTTCTGATCTCTCTGACAGTGCCGCACTTGAGAAAGAATAGCTTTTCCATTACAATTTCTCGATTAGGCCTGACACGCTCAAGAGGGAGCCCAATTCCCAACCCTCGGCCCGAAGGTGCAAAGCAGACAGATGGATGCATTAACTCGGGGAAAGCACGCAGGAAGCTTTTCACATGCTAAAAGTCATCCATGCAATCAATGGGGAGTGCATCCGCAGACCTGCCGCTGCATTTGTTGGTTAAATGGCAGATATTCTTCCCGAACGCAACACTTAAAGTTGATTTAAATCTGTTTGCGTTGCTTTGAGAAAGTGCTGGCTGCCGAGAGCATCTGCAAATGCATGACACGAGACTTTTGTGTGGCTTCATAATGGAAATTGTGCTGTAAATAAAGGCACCCTGCGCTGTAACGGTCTTGCGAAGGTCTTTAACGTTCCTTCTCGAGTGTCCTACAGTGTGCATCATGTTGAGGGATCATTTCCAGAGCACTTTATCAGACGTGTTATGTGGAAATGGTAGAGATATACATCTCTGAACAGTCCTACAGTGTGCATCGTGCTATTTAGAGACCACTTTATACGATATGAGTTATGCTTTACAATAAGGTTTTATTAGTTAACATATTTACTGTACTAACATAAACCAATAATGAACAAGCATGTATTAATAATATTTCAACATTTAATAATGCATTATTTAAACTAAAATCCAGGCTTGAATAGATATTCATCCCGAACGCAATACTTAAAGTTGATTTAATTCTGTTTGCATTGCTTGAGAAAGTGCTGGCTGTCAGAGCATCTGCAAATGCATGACACAAGAGTTTTGTGTGGCTTCATAATGGGAAATTGTGCTGTAAATAAAGGCACCCTGCGCTGTAATGGTCTTGCGAAGGTCTCTAACGTTCCTTCTCGAGTGTCCTACAGTGTGCATCATGGCGAGGGATCATTTCCAGAGCACTTTATCAGACGTGTTTTGTGTAAACGGTAGAGATATACATCTCTGAACAGTCCTACAGTGTGCATCGTGCTGTTTGGAGACCACTTTATATGATTTGGGTCATGCTTTATAGTAAGGTTTCATTAGTGATTAGTGAACATGAACTATACTGTAGTTGTACACAATTTAATAAGAATAGTTCAACATTTAATAATGCATTATTGTTAGCATGCATTTGTTTTTAAACAATCCACAGCAGATATTCATCCCGAACGCAACACTTAAAGTTGATTTAATTCTGTTTGCATTGCTTGAGAATGTGCAGGCTGTCAGAACATCTGCAAATGCATGACACGAGACTTTTGTGTGGCTTCATAATGGGAAATTGTGCTGTAAATAAAGGCACCCTGCGCTGTAATGGTCTTGCGAAGGTCTTTAACGTTCCTTCTTGAGAGTCCTACAGTGTGCATCATGGTGAGGGATCATTTCCAGAGCACTTTATCAGACGTGTTTTGTGTAAACAGTAGAGATATACATCTCTGAACAGTCCTACAGTGTGCATCGTGCAATTTAGAGACCACTTTATATGATTTGGGGTCATGCTTTACAATAGGGTTTTATTAGTTAACATATTTACTGTACTAACATAAACCAATAATGAACAAGCATGTATTAATAATATTTCAACATTTAATAATGCATTATTTAAACTAAAATGCATGCTTGAACAGATATTCGTCCCGAACGCAACACTCAAAGTTGATTTAATTCTGTTTGCATTGCTTTGAGAAGGTGCTGGCTGTCAAAGCATCTGCAAATGCATGACACGAGACTTTTGTGTGGCTTCATAATGGGTTTGCATTGAAATTGTGCTGTAAATAAAGACACCCTGCGCTGTAATGGTCTTGCGAAGGTCTTTGACGTTCCTTCTCGAGTGTCCTACAGTGTGCATCATGGTGAGGGATCATTTCCAGAGCACTTTATCAGACGTGTTTTGTGTAAACGGTAGAGATATACATCTCTGGACAGTCCTACAGTGTGCATCGTGCTATTTAGAGACCACTTTATATGATTTGGGTCATGCTTTATAGTAAGCAGGGCTCGAAATGAACCTTTTTTGTTGGTGGCACCGGTGCTCCTAACTTCAAAAATTTAGGCGCACCAGACAAAATGTAATCGCACCCACCAAAAACTATGAGCAGCGTTACTACACGTTTGATATTAACAGATTCTATTATATATTAACTCTAATCACAACTAACAAATAAACGAAAATCTGCATGCGCTCACCGCCCTGCACGCACTGCTTGACGTGAATGAGATGAACTGAGTTAACACTATTAACTGAGCTGTTCTCATAGTGATGTCTGATACAGCACAGATGATATTGACATATAACTTATTATTTGCATACGTCATCTTAATAACGGTCTTTTCATGAGCTGCAATATTAGTTTCATCTCAGTGAATGCTGCTCTTTAGCGATGGTGAACACGGTGTCAGTCACACGACTGACAGCATCGTGACGATTAAATGAAGGATTAAATAACGTTAGAACATCTCCTGCTTAAAATGTGTAGATTCAGTGGCAAACACTGTTACCTGAAAACTCCGTCCCACCGGCTTTACAGTGAATGCTTTAGTCACATTCATAGCAGACTTTAAGCACTGGAAGTCTTTTATCCACTCTTGGAAAAGTGTAAATGCTGGATTAACATTCAGCACATGATCACTGATCAGTTATTATTAGTAACTTTAGGTGGTTTCTAAAACTAAATCTGTCAGTGTTGTTTTCATTCTCTCGTATCCAGACATTTACATTTTCGCGACTGTAGCTCCCTGTCATCGGAACTGAGTGATTGACAGCTGATATTAACCAATCCATTCACGTTCTGTTCTAGCGCAGTGGGCCAATAAGAAGAGCTTGAAGGCGGGACAAGCATTGCGGGCTTTGTTTACTGCAGCAAGTTGACATGTCAACTGTTTTAAACCATTCCTGAGCGCTGCGTTTGGTGTTTTTAGGTGCAAAGATGCTTAAGGCGTGACTGCCTCCTTATTCCGCGCATGTGGTGAACATTTTGCTGTGAAAACCGCTCGCAAAACATCAATTTTATGCACTCGCACAAATGCTCCCAAATATATTTTGAGGTCGCATAGACAAAATTTCGGGCGCATATGTGACCAAAACGGTCGCAATTTCGAGCCCCGATAAGGTTTCATTAGTGATTAGTGAACATGAACCGACAATGAACTATTGTCAACAGAATTTATTACGAATAGTTCAACATTTAATAATGATTATTGTTAGCCTGCATTGGTTTTTGTACAATCCACAGCAGATATTCTTCCCGAACGCAACGCTCAAAGTTGATTTAATTCTGTTTGCATTGCTTTGAGAAGGTGCTGGCTGTCAGAGCATCTGCAAATGCATGACACGAGACTTTTGTGTGGCTTCATAATGGAAATTGTGCTGTAAATAAAGACACCCTGCGCTGTAATGGTCTTGCGAAGGTCTTTAACGTTCCTTCTGGAGAGTCCTACAGTGTGCATCATGGTGAGGGATCATTTCCAGAGCACTTTATCAGACGTGCTTTGTGTAAACAGTAGAGATATACATCTCTGAACAGTCCTACAGTGTGTAGAGATCACTTTATATGATTTGGCTCATGCTATATAACAAGGTTTCACTAGTGATTAGTGAACATGAACCAACAATGAACTATAGTTGTACAGAATTTATTAAGAGTAGTTTGCATTTGCTAATGTATTATTGAAATATCATGCTTGTAAACATTAATTAATGTAGCGTGAGTTAACGAACAACTTTATTTCCATTAACTATTAGAATTAGCAGCACATGTGTTGATCTTATTTGCAGTCAGACCATTTCCACTCTAAACGAACGCATCTGCCACTGACTGATGCTCAGTGCTGACACCTGTTGGCTCACAGTGATAAAGGTGAGTTGTTTTGTGTTGTGTTGAGTTCAACCCTCTAAATAAACACCTGCGGTATCCACTCATTAGGGAGCTTCTGCTGTTTAGAGCGATGCAGGTCTTATCATCGGCAAACACAAACCAGGACTCTTGAGCTCGCCACTAATGGCCACTAATGGATTTAGCGCTCGTCTGCCATTCTGCGAAAAAACCCTCCAGTGTTTGTATGTCAGTTTACACAAACAAGTCTGATAAAGTGGTCTCGAAATGCTCCCTAAGCATGATGCACACTGTAGGACACTCAAGTAGGAATGTCTATAGGGACCATTACAGTGCAGAATGTCTTGATTTAATGGAAAATATAGATGTAAGTCTTCATATTTCATTTAGTCTTTCATTCTGTGATCATGTGTGTGTGTGTGTGTGTGTGTTTGAGGGGATTTGTTCATTTAAATTACTTACTCAGTCCCAGGGTCATTATGGTGGCTTGAGAAAGCCACCATTCTGATATTCTACATAAACTTATTATTATTCTTCCGTCTTCTTCTTCTTCGTCTTCTAAGACTAATTTTAAAGGGTATCTCCTCCTAAGCCTTTCAAGCTACATCCTACAAACTTTCGTCAAACCTTCAAACTGGTCTGACTCGGGTTGCTATATCTTTTCTAACTGATCTGACTTTCGGTTTTCCGAAAAACGACCCAGAAAATTCCCAAAAGTCAGATTGACTTAACATTGGGTCAAACTTTGTGAGCTCATAGCTCTGCATCAGACTGTCCTACAGACTAGAGTCTGGCCTCATTCACTCAGTCCAACCTGCAGCCAATCACTGATGACCTTTAAACTTACTAGCCACTCTCTAGCAACCAATTTCAGCACCCTAGCAACTGTCCCATAGACTGTGACTAGCTGTTCTAACACATGCTAATAGTTTTAACATTCTAATGACATGCGAATCTTGCTAGAAACATGCTAGCAACATGCTAGTGACATGCTAGCACATGTTAATTCATGCTAACAACATGCTAGTAACATGCTAGAATCAAGCTAGTAAGATGCTAATTCATGCTAGAATCATGCTAACAACATGTTAATTCATGCTAGAAACATGCTAGTAACATGCTAATTCATGCTAGAAACATGCTAGTAACATGCTGATCCATGCTTGAAACAGGCTAGTAACATGCTAATTCATGCTAGAATCATGCTAGTAACATGCTAAATCATGCTAGAATCGTTCTAGTAACATGATAATTCATGCTAGAATCATGCTAGTAACATGCTAACTCATTCTAGAATCATGCAAATAACATGCTAATTTATGCTAGTTACATGCTAATTCATGTTAAAATCATGCTAGTAACATGCTAATTGATGCTAGAATCATGCTAGTAACATGCTAATTCATGCTAGAATCATGCTAGTAACATGCTAATTGATCCTAGAATCATGCTAGTAACATGATCATTCATGCTAGAATCAGGCTTACAACATGCTAATTGATGCTAGAATCATACTAACATGCTACAATCATGCTAATTCATGCTAGAACCATGTTAATTCAAATTAGAACAGTGCTAATATATGTTTGTAACCGCCTAGCAACCACTCAGAACATAGCAACCACCTAGCAACAGCTTAGCAACCATCTAGAACACCCTAGCAACGCCTAAGCAACCACTCAGAACACGCTAGCAACTGCCTAACAACAACTTAACAACCATTCAGAACACCCTAGCAACCATATAGCAATCGCTCAGAACACCCTATCAACCACCTGGTAAGAAACATGCCAATCCATACTAGAAACATGCTAACATATATGTACTTATCTATCTATGCCGACTGTTTCAAACTTCTTAAAAACTACATAAATTATTTAAACTTTAAAACTACTTCAAACTTTCAGGCTAGGCTTTTTCAAGCAACCATAAAGTTTGTCTTCAAACTTTACTATCTAGTTTACATTGAAGTTGATATTTAGCCACACCATGTTGGTGTTTCATAACATCAAATGTTTATGAGGTGGGTCATTAGCCCAACGCTCAACTCCCAACCTGGAGGACCAGGACATACACACATACACACTCATTCCCACACACACTCATACACTACGGCCAATTTAGTAAATCAATTCCCCTATAGCGCATGTGTTTGGACTGTGGGGGAAACCGGAGCACCCGGAGGAAACCCACACCAACACGGGGAGAACATGCAAACTCCACACAGAAATGCCAACTGACTCAGCAGGGACTCGAACTAGCAACCTTCTTGCTGTGAAGCGACATGGCTAACCACTGAGCCACCGTGCCACCCCTAAAATGAGGCCTTACATTTAAAATTGCAATATGTGATAGTTTGATAACAATAGAAACAAACATCTCTGATATGTCAAGAACAGATCTGTGCATGACGTCTTGCAGTGTTAGCACAATAAACTGGACACTTATTTAGTTTTAACAGCATTAATAATTAAAAGTTTAGTTCAGAAATTAAATAATAATAGCCAAAGCATGAAAAAGTTTTCAGTTTTTTAAAAAACTTCACTTACTGAAAAGTTTCCTGAGTGTACTTCTGTTATTAACTTGAGTTTCTCTGGATAGGGAACTTCAGTTGTCTGATGACAGAATGAAAGACAGATGAATGTGATGACTTTACGTTTATCTTTCGCTCAGAGGAGAACTACATGGACTGCGTTTTGTGTTGCGTTTCTATTAATCTCGGCTTCTGAAAGCGTGTGTGAGTCGGACTGAACTGCTGCATTGATGGATTCTCATGAACGTGCTGTTAAATGCACAAAAGACCAGCACACAAGGTCAGGGTTTTCATTAAATCATGCATGCATTTCAGCTTGTTTTTCACTCACCTTTGTAAGACTGCAGAGCACATGAAATATGTGTCGCATGGGATCATTCTGAGTTTACACACTCACTGGACACTTTATTAGGTACACCTTACTAGCACAGCATTGGACCTGTTTTGCCTTCAGAACTGCCTTAATCCTTCGTGACGTAGATTCAACAAGATACTGGAACTATTCCTCAGAGATTTTGCTCCATATTGACATGATAGCATCACACAGTTGCTGCAGATTTGTCGGCTGCACATCCATGATGCCAATCTCCCGTTCCACCACATCTTAAAGGTGCTCTATTGGATTGAGCTCTGGTGACTGTGGAGGCCATTTGAGTACAGTGAACTCATTGTCATGTTCAAGAAACCAGTCTGAGATGATTGGCACTTTATGACATGGTGCGTTATCCTGCTGGAAGCAGCCATCAGAAGATGGAGACACTGTGGTCATAAAGGGATGGACATGGTCAGCAACAATACTCAGGTAGGCTGTGGTGTTGACACCATGCTCAATTGGTACTAATGAACCCAAAGTGTGCCAAGAAAATCTCCCCCACACCATTACACCACCACCTCTACCAGCCTGAACAACTGATACAAGGCAGGATGGATCCATGCTTTCATGTTGTTGAGGCCAAATTCTGAGCCGACCATCCGAATGTGGCAGCAGAAATGGAGACTCATCAGAGCAGGCAACGTTTCTCCAATCTTCTATTGTCCAGTTTTGGTGAGCCTGTGTGAATTGTAGCCTCAGTTTCCTGTTCTTAGCTGACAGGAGTGGCACCCGGTGTGGTCTTCTGCTGCTGTAGCACATCCGCCTCAAGGTTGGACGTGTTGTGTGTTCAGAGATGCTCTTCTGCAGACCTCGGTTGTAACGAGTGCTTATTTGAGTTACTGTTGCCTTTCTATCAGCTGGAACCAGTCTGGCCATTCTCCTCTGACCTCTGGCATCAACAAGGCATTTGCGCCCACAGAACTGCCGCTCACTGGATATTTCCTCTTTGTCGGACCATTCTCTGTAAACCCTAGAGATGGTTGTGCGTGAAAATCCCAGTAGATCAGCAGTTTCTGAAATACTCAGAGCAGCCCGTCTGGCACCAACAACCATGCCACGTTCAAAGTCTCTTAAATCCCCTTTCTTCCCCATTCTGATGCTCACTTTGAACTGCAGCAGATCCTCTTGACCATGCCTACATGCCTAAATGCAGTGAGCTGCTGCCATGTGATTGGCTGATTAGACATTTGCGTTAACGAACAGTTGGACTGGTGTACCTAATAAAGTGGCCGGTTAGTTTTCGTGACTGTCACTTTAAATTTAAATGAGATTGTGCTCTTTTCAAAAAAAGGGCGGAGCTATAAATGCCTACGTGTCAGTATAGAGGCAGATTCAAAAACAAGACTAATGTCATATGCTAATAAGGGAGAGATGGACACTAGATTACATTTATTCCAATACTACCCATCTCTGCTGATACCGTACACCATTATTACCACATGTACATGTAAACGTGTCTCCGTGTGGAGGGGGCTTCATTTGTGTGGTCCAGCTGGTGTTCATGTGTGCGTCCCGCTAATGATCAGATCTATCTCCATATCCCTCGACCTTTACCTCTGCAGGGGAAAGTCAATGACACACAGCCGAGCTTCAAACAGGTCAAGCGGAGCCATCCATATCATCGTGATCTGTTTCCTTATAGCAGGATTTCATTCATTTGCTGTAATGAGCTGGACTTTTAGACACCGAGAAGAGCTCCAATGGAGGAACGTATACTTTCAGCTTATGAATGCAGAGTTTAATGGTTATAATAAAAAAAATACTGTAATGAATGCATTAATGAAACAATAAGCATCAGTTCTGTTCACTTGCACTGGTTGTAATCAGCTTTTCTCTGACTGTGAAAAGTGTTTTCCTTCCGCCCGTTCCTTCTACAAACGTTGTAATCACATTACTGTGTAATCTAACAATTTGTTTAGGGTAGAAAAATGCCTTTGCAATGCTCTGTGATGTCACACTTAATTTTGGTGCATGTTAGAGGAATATCCATCCAGCTGAGTGAAAACTCCACAGCATAATGGAAATCCCTATACATGTCAATGTTGCTCTGTGAAACTTATCTGAGAAGAGAAGAGGATAAAAAAGATCTGAACTCCTGAAAAACAATCATAAGTAAAATACACGTGTGAAACAATGCAAATTTACACTTGAGGATTTACTATAATAAATTGCTGTATGTTACAGTATGTATTACATCTTACTGCAGCATAACTATAGTGAATTGATAAACTGCGGTAAATATTGTAGTAGGTTTTACAAGTGGTGAGGTATCCTAGGTTTTAGTTCTGGGGCCTTTGTTTTTCTCAGAATAATCTAAAATACCATAGTACACTTTAAAAGTTACTAATTTAAATTGTATTAAACTATAAAATACACTCACTGGCCACTTTATTAGGTACACCTTACTAGTACCGGCTGGGACCCCCTTTTGCCTTCAGAACTGCTTTAATCCTTCATGTCAGAGATTCAACAAGCTACTGGAAATATTCCTCAGAGATTTTGCTTCATATTGACATGATAGCATCACACAGTTGCTGCAGATTTGTCGGCTGCACATCCATGATGCCAATCTCCTGTTCCACCACATGCCAAAGGTGCTCTATTGGATTGAGCTCTGGTGACTGTGGAGGCCATTTAAGTACAGTGAACTCATTGTCATGTTCAAGTAACCAGTCTGAGATGATTGGCGCTTTATGACATGGTGCGTTATCCTGCTGGAAGTAGCCATCAGAAGATGGAGACACTGTGGTCATAAAGGGATGGACATGGTCAGCAACAATACTCAGGTAGGCTGTGGCGTTGACACCATGCTCAATTGGTACTAATGGACCCAAAGTGTGCCAAGAAAATCTCCCCCACACCATTACACCACCACCACCAGCCTGAACCGCTGATACAAGGCAGGATGATCCATGCTTTCATGTTGTTGAGGCCAAATTCTGAGCCGAGCATCCGAATGTGGCAGCAGAAATGGAGACTCATCAGACCAGGCAACGTTTCTCCAATCTTCTATTGTCCAGTTTTGGTGAGCCTGTGTGAATTGTAGCCTCAGTTTCCTGTTCTTAGCTGACAGGAGCGGCACCCGGTGTGGTCTTCTGCTGCTGTAGCCCATCCGCCTCAAGGTTGGACGTGTTGTGTGTTCAGAGATGCTCTTCTGCAGACCTCGGTTGTAGCGAGTGCTTATTTGAGTTACTGTTGCCTTTCTATCAGCTGGAACCAGTCTGGCCATTCTCCTCTGACCTCTGGCATCAACAAGGCATTTGCGCCCACAGAACTGCCGCTCACTGGATATTTCCTCTTTGTCGGACCATTCTCTGTAAACCCTAGAGATGGTTGTGCGTGAAAATCCCAGTAGATCAGCAGTTTCTGAAATACTCAGAGCAGCCCGTCTGGCACCAACACCCATGCCACGTTCAAAGTCACTTAAATCCTCTTTCATCCCCATTCTGATGCTCGCTCTGAACTGCAGCAGATCGTCTTGACCATGTCTACATGCCTAAATGCAGTGAGTTGACCTAATAAAGTGGCCGGTGAGAGTATTATATCATGTATTACAGTATATCTTACTGCAGTATTAACTCTAGTGAATTAAAAAACTGTAGCAAAGACCATAGAGTACACAAGACGAGTCACTCGTATCTTTTTGAATGGGGAAAAGTGTAACGGTCAATATGGTGAATAAAGCCCCTCCCACTAGTACAGAAGCCAATCATTAATTGCTATATGGTGAAAAAAGCCCGCCTTCTAGTACAGGAGCCAATCATCGATCGCTATAGACTGACAATACTCTGGGGGAGGGGTTCAGACCAGACGTAACTTTCTGCAGATTTTGTGTGATTTAGGCCCCGTTTACACTAATGCGTTTTCATTTTGAAATGGCATTTTAGATCAAAAACGATCGGCGTCCACACTAGCGTTTCATCTAGCGTTTCTAAACTTATCTCCGTCCACACTAGTCCACCAAAAACGTATATCACGTGACCATTCGCGCACTCTGGGCATGCGCGTTCAAGTATAAACAGGAAGCATGTGTCTCGCTCGGCATTTGGTGATTGTTAGTCAACAAACGCTGGTTGGGCGATGAACGCGAGCGATTAGCGAGTGCTCGAACAATAGCTTGCCTCTTGCGAATATATGCAGCTGCTGTAGTAAAAAAGGCAGAGTTTAACTGCACAATGGCGCCTTAAACGGACAACAGTGCAAACAACGCTCCCATTTCTGTGTCCATGTTGTTGTTTACAGTGAAGGCTGGTCTGCCGTCTTCCGGTAGCGTTATAGTCATGTGATAGGGGCTTGACGAATAAGGGAAGGATACGCAATGATCCAAAAGCCCCAATCAGGTAGTGAATCTCACCAGCCACGCCTTCAAACTTTCAGATGTCTCCGTTTTCCCTCATCTACACTGAGACAGAGCAGCAGCGCTTTATAAGGAAAACGACCTGTCCAGCGTTTCCAAAACGCTCCGTTTTCAGGGCTCGAAAACTCCGGCGTAGTGTGGACGGATGGCGAAACCGTGTGTTTTAAAATGAAAACGTATCAGTGTAAACGGGGCCTTAGACGTTTCTAAATTAAACTAAATAGACAGTTGTTGTTTAATTTGATTGGTTATACGTAATATGAAACTCATTTTGTGTTTTAAAGATGGCCACCGAGTGAAATGACTTGCCTTAAAGGGACTTTGACTGTAGTAAATATTGTAGTAAGTGTTACAAATGGCGAAGTACCCCAGAGTTCAGTACTGGGGCCTTTGCTCTTCTCAGAATCATTGGTCTGCATTAGTGATATTCATCGGTTATTGTGTTTTATAGTTTTAAATGCTGTGAATTTCTGTTTGTATGTATGTCTTATGAAGTTCAGAAGACCAAAATGTTGCATTTAATGAATCTATAAGCAAGTATTGAATTATTTGTTTTCATATAGACATCCAAAAGCCCTTCGACAATATCCTGCAAATAAATCACAATAGGATTTTCTACTTTCAGCCTGTCCTGCAATGTTTTGCCCAATAACCATCCACAACAGAACAATATGTTTCATGCTTTTTAATGTCAACTCTTGAGAGCGGCATTGCAGCGTATCGTAACATTTTATAATTACCCTTCTGAGAGTACATCACCCTGCCTGCGCCGGGTTTATTTATAGAACTAAAATAACTGGTTTTCATAACAGCTAATGACCAATGACTAATTGCCACAACAACACAAGCCTTGAAACTCCTTATCAAATGCGTGCAGATCCAGAACAGAAAGGCTGAGGATCCTGCGGACGATTCCTAAAATACCAGCACGACTACAGTACAGTGCTAAACGCAGCCTCAGCAGTTTATATGGAGTTTGTGCGCTGAGGATGAGATGATATGAAGACAGTTTTCTGTACCGAGAACAGATCTGCAGAGAGACAGATGATGATTCACTCCACAACAGATTGAGTTTTACTTTGGCATCACTGATGGATAAAGTACGTATATATGGTCAATGAGTCATGACAACATATGCTTTTCATGTTAACTGTGACTTATTAAAGTAAGTTAGTCGTGAACTTATTTTTTAGTTGTGAACTTATTCTTTCTGTTAAGATGATTTAATGTAAATTAAGTTAAAATGACTCATAATAAAGTGATAACTGAATATTATTTAAGGCAACCTATACATTTTTAACGGTTTGTGCTCATATTTTCATTCATTTTCCTTCAGCTTAGTCCCTTATTCACCAGGGCTCGTCACAGCGGAATGAACCGCCAACTATTCCTGCATATGTTTTACACTGCAGATGCCCTTCCAGCTGTGACCCAGTAAGGGAAACACCCATACACACTCATTCACGCACTCATACACTACAGCCAATGTAGTTAATCAATTCCCCTATAGAACATGTGTTTGGACTGTGGAGGAGCAAACCCACGCCAACATGGGGAGAACATGCAAACTCCACACAGAAATGGGTTGTTGCTAGATCGGATATGGTTGCGGAAGTTAACGAGAATTATTTATATTATTTATAAAATTTCCCATTTATTGTATTTTATTTACGTCTGCCACCACCCCAACCCTAAACCCAACTATCACAGTAATGTAAAAACAGTAGTTGTACCGAGTATTATTTATGTTATCTATTAAATTACCCAATAAATTGTATTTTTTAACACCTATCCCCACCCCAACCCTAAACCCAACCGTCACAGTACTGTAAAAATATGAATTATTGTTATACAGTTTCATAAAAAAATGCTGCTATATTAATATGCATATCGCACTTCCGACTGGCTGAGTATCTGATCTAGACTTTACCACAGAAATGCCAACTGACGCAGTCGGGACTTGAACCAGCGACCTTCTTGCTGTGAGGCCACAGTGCTGACCACTGAACCACCGTGCCGCCCTGCTTTTATTTTATTTTTTATTTTAAGATAAAACAAGATTAAATATGGTTTTAATGTCATTTTAAGTTAAAATGAGTCCTAAAGCTAAAATAAAAATGAATTTTGATCAACTTAAAAAAATGTAACTTAAAAAAAACCGTAAGACAACCAAATATATATAACAGTATATATTTTAGTTTTTAAAGTATTTGCTGTGACATTTTCTGATTTTATTTTATTGTAACCCACTGTTCAAATGTACTACCCTTTTGTTATGTTCAGGATGAAAACATCCACTGAATTAAACTGCTGTAAAAATGCATCAGATAAATATCGTTTAAATGTTTTTTGCATAAATCTGTTCATCAACCGCAGTCCTGATCAAAACTACACTGTAAAACCCAAAAAGTTAAGGTAACTCAAACCGTTTGAGAAAACTGATTGCAACAAACCATTTAAGTTCAAAAACTAATCCTAATGAGTACTGTGAACTTAATCTGTTTGAGTAAATAAAGCAATTTGAGCACAGTAAAACCCAATAAAGGAAGAGAACTCAAACCAACTGAGTACTGTAAAACCCAGTAAGTTAAGGCAACTCAAACTGTTTGAGGAAACTGATTGCGATTGAGTTAAAAAAAACAAATATATATATATTAGGGCTGTCAATTGATTAAAAAAATTAACTAATTAATCACTCTTTTTTTGTGATTAGTCATGATTAATCACGAATCAAAAAAAAAAAAAAAAAATCCAAAATACAGGCATTGCAAATATGGAAATTGGAAAATTACAATAATAATAAAGTATTGAATACAAACAATTCATCACCTTAGATTTATAAGGTTCTATCTGACATTTTTGGCAAAATTGAGTTATTGACATATTCCTATTAAATGACAACTTATTTACATTATGGGATGTTTTTTATAAGTTGTTTACATTTTAAGACGTTTTATTTAAAAAACTAAACAAAAAAAACTAATGTTACACACATACTGTTTGCTATGCAAAAACTTTGAAGCTCAATATCTCAAAATCAATCAGAACGCAGACAGAACATTATAATTGCAAGGTGACTAATTGTACTCATTGTAAAGTTGTATTGCGAGTTGAGAACCTTAATTATAAAGTAGAAACAGTTTTGCCTAGTCCTCCTTAACATTTAGCCAGTTGCAGTCTATTGACATTATCGGGGAACAACACACACACACACAGAGAGAGAGAGAGAGAGAGAGAGAGAGAACGCGCAGCACAGCGCACTCCCTTCAGATCATCAACACGCACGATCGCGTTGATCAAATTTTGCTTAAACTAAGCGTTCTTAAAGTATGGCTGTATTTCTCAAGTAAGGATTCTGACACAGCAAAGCAGACGCCTTACAAAAGTTGCGTGTAGGGGGGAAACACGTCAAACTTAATGAAACATTTGAGGGCACTTGGAGTCAACTTAGAGAGGAATGGGCTGTCTTTGACAGCTTGTGACATCATCTGCCACTTTCACTGAGTACATTTACATGGATCCATATTATCCTTTATCCATATTTCTTTACACATTAAACACACGCAGGGCCGGAGCAAGCTGAACTGGCGCCCTCAACCCGAAAGTGAAATAGAAAGTTACTGGTTTGCGGATGAAAGTGAGAACCGGGAGGGAGCAGGTGGGAGTCGAAATGAGATGAACGTGAGGACAGGGGGGTTCGCTCACTATTCTGCCACCCAAGGCGGTCGCCTCTATGGAAGCGCTGGCCCTGAACACACGTCGGCCACAACAGGAAATAAAAAAAAACCTGCAACTGCGTTAAATGCGTTAATTTTTTTTAACGCGTTAAAAAATTCAAATTAATCACGTGCGTTAACGCGCTAATTTTGACAGCTCGAATATATATATATATGAGTACTGTGAACTTACTCCATTAAAGTTGAAGTAATGATGAGGTATTTAATTAACTCTTTACCTTCAACACTGAGTTCAAAACTCTTTTCAAATGAGTAGATTTAACCAGAGATGGGAAGTAACAAAGTACAAATACTTCGTTACTGTACTTCAGTAGTATTTTCTGGTATCAGTACTTTACTCCACTACTTATTTTTACTTTTACTTTTTTACACAAATATCTGTACTTTCTACTTCTTACATTTTTTAAACCACGGTCGTTACTTTCGTTTTTATGTGTTTGGTGGCGCGATCAATATTATTTCTTGTCATTGCGCAATAATATGAGCGCATTTTTGATGCAGTCAGTCTATTTTCCTCATTGCGCGCCTGCGTGCTGCAGCGCGCGGCTTCTTCAAGGCTATCGCGCACCGTACATGGCCTAGTTCATGAAGATTACTATGAGAAAGGCTAGGACTACTACGCAGTGACAGAGGGAGTCGGCGATTTTAACATGACTGATGCTGCCCTGTTTACACGGTAATAAGACCGGATCACAGATAAACGAGACACATTCCAGTCAAAAACATGCTGTTTAAATGCTTAAGCCTTTTGTCCACTTCTGATAATACTGCATGGGCTTTCTCTGGTCTTTCAATCTAATACCGTGAAAAATAGTGCTTTGTTTGTAAAGATTAGTACATTTAGGACTAAAACAATCAAATACTTTATAAAGAAAAATGATGCATTGTGGTTTATTTCCTTTATTTCTGATGAGTTCATTTTTCCTTAGCTATCCTTCAGCTTCGTCCCTGATTTATCAGGTGTCGCCACAGCAGAATGAACCGCCAATTATTCCAGCATTTGTTTTACGCAGTGGATACCCTTCTAGCTGCATCCCAGTGCTGGGAAACACCCATACACAATCACATTCAGACACATATAAACTACTGCAAATTTAGTTTAACTGTTATTCGTCTATCCCGCATATCTTTGGGACTGTGGTTGAAATGAGCACTGAGAAATGAGTTAACTTTTTTACTTTTGTACATTTTTGACGTGGTACTTCTTTACTTTTACTGAAGTACAAAAGTGTAGTCAGTACTTCTACTTTTACCAGAGTCGTTTTAAACATGAGTATCTGTACTTCTACTTAAGTAAAGGATGTGTACTTTTGCCATCTCTGGAATTAACTTTCAGTAAATTTTGAGTTGACTACACTCATTTCATTTGATGAAGGTGACTGTTGGGTTTTACAGTGTACTAAATTGTTTAGAAAATTACAGGTTTTTAACACTTTAATTGGCAAATTAATAAAGGATGTCACTGATTTGGTGAAAAAACACACACAATAACACATTTTCAATATAAAAAGTAATTGTGAACTGCATTTTATTTATCCCAGTCTTGGACATGTGAATAATTAGTACCGACATTGGCTTTGATGCATTGTTAGATTTTCATTTTTTCTCCATAATTTACTGCTGATGGCTGTTTTTGCCCCATTGACTTCCATTATATCTACAATTGCGATGAGAATTATAAAACCCCTTTGAAATGTTTTTTCTTTTTTAAATATTTCCCAAATAAGGTTTAGCAAGGAAATTTTCACAGTACGTCTGATAATATTTTTTCTTCTGGACAAAGTCTTATTTGTTTTATTTCGACTAGAATAAAAGCAGTTTTTAATTTTTTAAAAGCCATTTTAAGGTCAAAATTATCACCCTCTTTAAGCTGTATTTTTTCGATAGTCTACAGAACAAACCATCTGCCATGTTCCTTTGAAGCCCAAACAGGAGAGAGGCCAAATCTCCTAATACCTGCAGCACGAGGGCTTTATGATTGTTTATGAGCGTCTAAAGTGGCTGATCTGTTCTGAAATATTAGACTGTGTGTCACCACATATCAAACGACTAAAACGATATAACTAAAGAAATCTCCACTGTGCTGAGCGAGAGCGCTTACTGAACAGCGCATCATCGATGACGTAAGCGTGCCCAGGCCCAAATGTAATGTGAGTGCATCCGTCGGGGGAGACGGGAGGGGAGACAAGCGTGCTTTGGCCCGGTTCAAGGCAACTGTGTGTGAGTACGCCCTGTTACACTAGTAACATATTATATACCGTCATCATGGCAAAGACTAAATAAATAAACAACTGTGTTTTGAAATGTGTTGAAAAACCATCAGCACTTGCGAAATATAAAACAAAGAATTACAATTTTAAAGGACGCCTAATAAGGGCAACGCAGTGGCGCAGTAGGTAGTGCTGTTGCCTCACAGCAAGAACGTCGCTGGGTCGCAGGTTCGAACCTCGGCTGGGCTGGGTCAGTTGGCGTTTCTGTGTGGAGTTTGCATGTTCTCCCTGCGTTCGCGTGGGTTTCCTCCGGGTGCTCCGGTTTCCCCCACAGTCCAAAGACATGCAGTACAGGTGAATTGGGTAGGCTAAATTGTCCGTAGTGTATGAGTGTGAATGTGTGTGTGGAAGTTCCCAGAGAAGGGTTGCGGCTGGAAGGGCATCCGCTGCGTAAAATCGTGCTGGATAAGTTGGCGGTTCATTCCGCTGTGGCGACCCCGCAAGGGACAAAGCCGACAAGAAAATGAATGAATGAAGGACGCCTAATAATTTTTTAACTGTGGTGTTAACTGGTATTAAAATAGCGGAGATATTATTAGTGTGTGTAAAAACTGTGCATTTCTTAAGCTTATAAACAAGACTGTTAGCCAAAGACAAAAGATGTGATGTTATACCAGGTTTTACTCATATTTTAAATGCAGTTTTTATTTTATTTTAATAAACAAAGATAAAACACAATTAAATGCTGTTTTAATGTAACTTAAGTTAAAATGAGTCCTAAAGCTAGAATGAAAATTTATTTAGATCAGCTTAAAAAAACAATAAGCAACCATATGTACAATTTCAATGCAGGGTGAATTAATTTACCTTGAACTGTGGTATTAAATGCTATTAAAATAGCTTCAAGAGTTCACACTTAGCTGATGACTGATTATAAAGCATGTATGGCATGCTGTCCTGGGAGAGACCCCTGAGCTCACAAGATCCTCGAGCCCGGGGCTCCCTCCCGTTTGCAAGGCGAGAGGGGAGTTTGAGCTCAGGTAGATCTGGAGAACTCCCCTGCTGTAGTTGCTAATGAACAGATAGTGTTTGCTCTTAAGAGATAACTCTTACTAGGAGCATGTCTATGGTGCTGATTTGGATTAGTCAATTAACTTAAGTTGCATGTTTTTGGACGGTGGGAGGAAACCGGGGAACCCGGGGGAAACTCACGTGAGCACGGGGAGAACATGTAAACACCGCACAGAAATGTCAGCTGGCTTGGTAAGGACTAAAACCAAAGATGTACCTGCTGTGAGGCAACCGTGCTAACCACTGGGCCACTGTATCACCCATCTAGGAAAGGAGGAGGAGTAGGGGTGAAAGGGGGGATTCTTCAAAACCAAGATGACTGTGGTATGAAACCTAGGGTATTTATTGTGGCTTAGGAATCATCTGATTGGTGAATCCCAAATTGGATAATGCAGGACCGGCCGCAAGCAATCATAAGCACGTGATCCTCTCGACATTAGTTTATAAATAAACTTCACTTTGATAATGTAAGTGTTTGTAAAAACTGTACGTTTCTTAAGCCTAGAAACAAGATGTTTACAGAAGACAAGAGCTGAGTGTAAATCGTGGCTCACTGTGACCCAATGATGCAGTTATTAAAGTGCTGTGCTGGGAGACACGAGTCCTGTGCAGAAACACTGTGAATCTGCCCATGCTGTCTGTTTAGAGAGACAAACGGGAACACAATAACACTTCTTCATTTTAACACACAAACCCAGACGTTTGCATCATATCTCACAAGCAGCAAGAGTGCTCACAAAATATTAAAGCTTTCTGTGTGTACTGCAACCCCAAACAAAACTCTTGCTCCGAAACTTGTGTTGCAATACTTCATAACTGTATATGGGTGATACATGTTGCATGTGCTAGATCCATCAGCTCCATTAGCTGTTTTCATTCTGTCAGCTTTGTGTGTTTGACTGTTTGTCTCCATCTAGTGTCTGAATAATGCGCAGGTTAGTGTATACTCCATCAGCTGTTTTTGACTGTTTGGCGCCATCTAGTGTCTGAATAATGCGCAGGTTAGTGTATACTCCATCAGCTGTTTTAGTTTCTGTCAGCTTTGTGTTTTTGACTCTTTGGCGCCATCTAGTGTCTGAATAATGCGCAGGTTAGTGTATACTCCATAAGCTGTTTTCGACTGTTTGGCGCCATCTAGTGTCTGAATAATGCGCAGGTTAGTGTATACTCCATCAGCTGTTTTTGACTGTTTGGCGCCATCTAGTGTCTGAATAATGCAGGGGTTAGTGTATACTCCATCAGCTGTTTTTGACTGTTTGGCGCCATCTAGTGTCTGAATAATGCGCAGGTTAGTGTATACTCCATCAGCTGTTTTTGACTGTTTGGCGCCATCTAGTGTCTGAATAATGCGCAGGTTAGTGTATACTCCATCAGCTGTTTTTGACTGTTTGGCGCCATCTAGTGTCTGAATAATGCGCAGGTTAGTGTATACTCCATCAGCTCTTTTTGACTGTTTGGCGCCATCTAGTGTCTGAATAATGCGCAGGTTAGTGTATACTCCATCAGCTGTTTTAGTTTCTGTCAGCTTTGTGTTTTGACTGTTTGGCGCCATCTAGTGTCTGAATAATGCAGAGGTTAGTGTATACTCCATCAGCTCTTTTTAACTGTTTGGCGCCATCTAGTGTCTGAATAATGCGCATGTTAGTGTATACTCTATCAGCTGTTTTTGACTGTTTGGCGCCATCTAGTGTCTGAATAATGCGCAGGTTAGTGTATACTCCATCAGCTGTTTTTGACTGTTTGGCGCCATCTAGTGTCTGAATAATGCACAGGTTAGTGTATACTCCATCAGCTGTTTTTGACTGTTTGGCGCCATCTAGTGTCTGAATAATGCGCAGGTTATTGTATACTCCATCAGCTGTTTTTGACTGTTTGGCGCCATCTAGTGTCTGAATAATGCGCAGGTTAGTGTATACTCCATCAGCTGTTTTTGACTGTTTGGCGCCATCTAGTGTCTGAATAATGCGCAGGTTAGTGTATACTCCATCAGCTGTTTTTGACTGTTTGGCGCCATCTAGTGTCTGAATAATGCGCAGGTTAGTGTATACTCCATCAGCTCTTTTTGACTGTTTGGCGCCATCTAGTGTCTGAATAATGCGCAGGTTAGTGTATACTCCATCAGCTGTTTTAGTTTCTGTCAGCTTTGTGTTTTGACTGTTTGGCGCCATCTAGTGTCTGAATAATGCAGAGGTTAGTGTATACTCCATCAGCTCTTTTTAACTGTTTGGCGCCATCTAGTGTCTGAATAATGCGCATGTTAGTGTATACTCTATCAGCTGTTTTTGACTGTTTGGCGCCATCTAGTGTCTGAATAATGCGCAGGTTAGTGTATACTCCATCAGCTGTTTTTGACTGTTTGGCGCCATCTAGTGTCTGAATAATGCACAGGTTAGTGTATACTCCATCAGCTGTTTTTGACTGTTTGGCGCCATCTAGTGTCTGAATAATGCACAGGTTAGTGTATACTCCATCAGCTGTTTTTGACTGTTTGGCGCCATCTAGTGTCTGAATAATGCGCAGGTTAGTGTATACTCCATCAGCTGTTTTTGACTGTTTGGTGCCATCTAGTGTCTGAATAATGTGCAGGTTAGTGTATACTCCATCAGCTGTTTTAGTTTCTGTCAGCTTTGTGTTTTTGACTGTTTGGCGCCATCTAGTGTCTGTATAATGCGCAGGTTAGTGTATACTCCATCAGCTGTTTTTGACTGTTTGGCGCCATCTAGTGTCTGAATAATGCGCAGGTTAGTGTATACTCCATCAGCTGTTTTAGTTTCTGTCAGCTTTGTGTTTTTGACTGTTTGGCGCCATCTAGTGTCTGAATAATGCGCAGGTTAGTGTATACTCCATCAGCTGTTTTTGACTGTTTGGCGCCATCTAGTGTCTGAATAATGCGCAGGTTAGTGTATACTCCATCAGCTGTTTTTGACTGTTTGGCGCCATCTAGTGTCTGAATAATGCGCAGGTTAGTGTATACTCCATCAGCTGTTTTTGACTGTTTGGCGCCATCTAGTGTCTGAATAATGCGCAGGTTAGTGTATACTCCATCAGCTGTTTTAGTTTCTGTCAGCTTTGTGTTTTTGACTGTTTGTCTCCATCTAGTGTCTGAATAATGCGAAGGTTAGTGTATACTCCATCAGCTGTTTTTCACTGTTTGGCGCCATCTAGTGTCTGAATAATGTGCAGGTTAGTGTATACTCCATCAGCTGTTTTCATTTTGTCAGCTTTGCATTTAATTAAAGAATTAATAAATGATTACGGCTCAGACCAATGTTTTATGTCTGTTTTTTATGTTTTGTGGCAAGTAGCCATAATAACTGGGATACAGTACATCCAGCTGGTTGTTTTCACAGAATAGAAACCCTTCAGTTCTATACAACAGTGCTGTGATTTACATAAAACTGCCAATAAGTTATTCTGCAATAACAACCTCCTGGATGTATTTATCCCTAACATGACATGTATTGCAATGTCACAATTGACTAATCAGAATAAAGTATTCCAGAGAGTCATGCAATAAACAACATTATAAACAGACATCAAGAGGAACTAGAGGAGAAGCTGCAAACTGAGCTTCGATTAATGAAGGTGGCTCTGGTTTCTGTAACACACGCCTTTTAGTCAAATCAGATTTGCAGCAATTACGTCCATGACCCGCTGCTCTCATCTGCGTCCCAGAGGAGGACTGTAGATACAGACTGATGCTCCGCTGTAATGGGACAGCTATTTAAGACAGATTGCATCACTTCCACACTGTAATCTCATATTAATGGATGGAGGAGGAGGCCATGCAGGGCCACAACAGATAGGAAAAAAAATAGGTCCATGTGTTATTTTAAGGTACAACCACATGAAAATAAAATACTATAGTAATTTATAGTAAACACTGTACTGTTTTTTTTTCAACCATGCTATACTAAAGTAGCTGAATTAATCTGTTTGAGCTATTCTGATGCTATAGTTGCTATGGTAACAACAACAGTAATAGTAGTTAATCTGTTGAGGTGACTTTACTATTACTATGGTGGCGACAACAACTATAGTAATTAATCTGTTGTGGTGACTATAGTTGCTATGGTAACACAACAACTAGAGTTATTAATCTGTTGTTGTGAATTTAAAGTTGCTATGGTGACGACAGCAACAATAGTAATTGATTCTGTAGTTGCTATGGTGGCACAATAACTATGGTAATTGACCTGTTGTGATTCTACAGTTGCTTTGGTGATGACAACAACTATAGTAATTTATCTGTTGCGGTGAATTTAAAGTTGCTATGGTGACAACAACAACCATAGTAATTGATCTGTTGTGGGGATTCTATAGTTGCTATGGTGACGACAACAGCTACAGTATTTTATCTGTTGTGGTAAATTTTAAAGTTGCTAGGGTGATGACAACAACCATAGTAATTGATCTGTTGTGGTCATTCTAAAATTGATATGGTGACGACAACAACAATAGTAATTGATCTGTTGTGGTGATTCCATAGTTGCTATGGAGACGACAACAACTACAGCATTTAACTATTGTGGTAAATTTTAAAGTTGCTATGATGATGACAACAACTACAGTAATTGATCTGTTGCTGTGATTCTACAGTTGCTATGGTGATGACAACAACAATAGTAATTGATCTGTTGTGGTGATTCTAAAGTTGCTATGGTCACGACAACAACTATAGTATTTAATTTGTTGTGGTAAATTTAAAGTTGCTATGGTGACGACAGCAACAATAGTAACTGATCTGTTGTAGTGATTCTAAAGTTGCTATGGTGACGAAAACAACAATAGTAATTGATCTGTTGTGGTGATTCTATAGTTGCTATGGTGATGACAACAACTATAGTATTTTATCTGTTGTGGTAAATTTAAAGTTGCTATGGTGACAGCAACAACAATAGTAATTGATCTGTGGTGGTGATTCTAAAGTTGCTATGGTGATGACAACAAGAATAGTAATTCATCTGTTGTGGTGATTCTATTGTTGCTATGGTGATGACAACAACAATAGTAATTCATCTGTTGTGGTGATTCTATTGTTGCTATGGTGACGACAACAACTATAGTAATTGATCTGTCGTGGTGATTCTACAGTTGATATGGTAACAAAAACTACTGTAATATAAACAAATGACCCAATACTCTACATTTCTATAATTATAGGGCACATTGTACTACAATACACCACAGTTTACTGTAGTAAAAACTAAAGTATAGGCTACTACAGTACTTATTATCAGTTCACTATACTACAGTATTTAATTAAATTCAAGTTTATTTGAATAGCACTTTTTACAATAGTTATTGTTTCAAAGCAGTTTTACAAAAGGTGCACATTATTATATTACAATCAGATTGAGTTACAATCAAATATATGTTACTATAAACATGCTATTTTACGTTGATGTATGTATGCCGGAGCATTCATTAACAAACAGCTGTAGATGCTATTATACTACAGTTTACTATTTTGTGCTTCAAAAACACTGTAGTATTTACTATAAATTACTATAGTATTTTTTTTATTAAGTAAGAAAAACTATGTCCTTCAAAGCAGTGTTTAATTGAAATTCAGTTTACAGGTGTTTTCCGATGGCTCACTAATAGCAAGGAAATGCAATGCCAGGACAAAATTAAAAGAACGGTATAATTGTGCATTAAGCGGATGGCCAAATAACCAGCTTTAAGAACTTTTACAATGCGCTGTCTGTGTTTTAAAGAGCTGATTCAGGTGCACTGATGCTAGAGTCCCAGTGCTCTGATATTCCTCCTCCACAAACCAACACCACCAGCGGCTCACGCAAGATGCAAATTGTATAATTAGCCGATTTGCATAATTCCTTTAGTGAATCGGGTGTTAAAACAACGCAGAGAGAAAGCCTGCAAATGAACCCAGGGCTTATGATACAAGCTGTCAAGTGTGGTCTGAGACTTTAACTAAAAGCTATAGGCCTTAAAAAAATAGAAGAAAAACATTTTATATGCGTCAACATGACATATATAATATAATATAATATAATATAATATAATATAATATAATATAATATAATATAATATAATATAATATAATATAATATAATATAATATAATATAATATAATATAATATAATTATGTAGTGTAATATAAGGTAATGTAAAAAAAATTAATAAAAAGATTTTTTTTCTTGGTCAAAGAAAAAGTAAAAATACAAAAATAAATCAAAAACACTGGATGGTGAAATGCTGTTTTATATATATATAAAATTAAAAGGTAAATTTAACTATGAAATTACTACTATCGGTTTTTTGAACCATAATATAGTAAAGTACTCGAATTTATCTATGGTAACAAGAGTAAAATAACATTGTTTAAGGAACTTTTAAATGACTGTTTGTCTAAGTACATGCATAAAAATGACATGCTGCTACTTGTATCAGGGCATACAGAACATTCATATAACCATGAATAAACCTGTTTAAAATTGGTATTTCTGTGCATTCAGATAACATTTAAAAGTATAGCAGTCTCATAATGTCTGCAAAATGAAAAAAAAAAAACCTAAATCTGAAGTGCCTTTTATATGCATTTACAATCCGTTTAATAGAGAACTCCAGGCGTTATAGAAAAAAAAAAACATATTTCACCATTCAATGCTATTTAATTTATTTTACTTATCTGAACTAATTAAAAATTTATTAAAAGCAACTTTAAATATGCAACTAAATTTATCAGTGGGTGGTGCATTTACAGCACACATGGGGAAAAACTAGTAATTTATAGCAACAACTAATCTGTTGTGGTGATTCTACAGTCGCTATGGCAACAACTACAGTAATTGATCTGTTGTGGGGATTTTACAGTCACTATGGTAACACAACAACTACAGTAATTGATCTGTTTTAGTGATTCTACAGTTGCTATGGTGACAACAACTACAGTAATTAATCGGTTGTGATGATTCTACAGTTGCTATGGTGACAACAACTACAGTAATTAATATGTTGTGGTGATTTTACAGTCACTATGGTAACACAACAACTACAGTAATTGATCTGTTGTGGTGATTCTACAGTCGCTATGGTGACAACAACTATAGTAATTAATCTGTTGTGGTGATTTTACAGTTGCTATGGTAACACAACAACTATAGTAATGGATCTGTTGTGGTCATTCTTCAGTTGCTATGGTAACAACAACTATAGTAATTAATCTGTTGTGGTGGTTCTACAGTTGCTATGGTAACACAACAACTATAATAATTAATCTGTTGTGGCGATTCTACAGTTGCTATGGTAACACAACAACTATAGTAACTGATCTGTTTGTGGCAATTCTACAGTTGCTATGGTGACAACAACTATCATAATTAATCTGTTGTGATGAGTCTACAGTTGCTATGGTGACAACAACTATAGTAATTAATTTGTTATGGTGATTCTAAAGTTGCTATGGCAACACAACATCAAAATATCGTTTGCTTCTAGTGTTTTCAGAACATATACATAAAATCATGAATAAACCTGTTTAAAATGGGTATTTTCTGCATTCAGACAACATTTAAAAATGTAACAGAGCTCTAATTAAATAGAGAACTGCTGTTACTATAGAGAAGAACTGCATTCCACTATTCAATGTTTATTTATTTATTTGACTTTTTCTCTGACCATCACAGACATAAAAAAAAAACTCTGAGATGAGCTTTACTCTCTTAATATGTGAAGTTTCTTGTGCCACACGAAACACTGAAGCAGAAGTAAAAGATCACCTGCTTCATGGCACAGCATGCAATAACACACACGCTCCACACATCTGATCCGCAGCAGGAGAAATGCTGCCATGTGTGTGTGTGTGTGTGTGGGAGAGTTTGTTCACAATGAAACGCCTTGAGCTTTATCAATCTTTTACCTCTTCTCTGCAATCTTTAGAGAATCTTCCTACATGCAGAGAAAGAGACTGTGAAAACCTGCAGCCTTGAATATACACGGCTCTGCAATTTCCATCAGAATATTAAACCATTTTCAATATTTTTTTATACTTTATTATTATTATTTTTTTCACCAGGGGAATGTTTTTGTCATTCGTGCACTTGCCTTCAAATCAAATCCAGCAATTATGAGCCATGAAGTTCTCTGTAAACACTGTCAGCATCAGATGTGCCTGGAGACTGAAACCTGAACCTTATTATAATCATGCCGATATTGTACTACATATATTATTAATAACAGCTCTGAAGATAATAATAGTGAACTGAATGATGACGCACCAACCTACTCTGACAGAATAGATACAGAAACTGAGTTATATTAATGCTTAATATGAAATACTCAAATCTGATTGGTTAGTTGTGACATTGTTATTCACAGATAACAACCGCTGAATAGCGCAGACTAATCTGGGAATATATATTTTAGTGTTTACTCCATCAGCTGTTTTAGTTTCTGTCAGCTTTGTGTTTTTGACTGTTTGGTGCCATCTAGTGTCTGAATAATGCGCAGGTTAGTGTATACTCCATCAGCTGTTTTAGACTGTTTGGCGCCATCTAGTGTCTGAACAATGCGCAGGTTAGTGTATACTCCATCAGCTGTTTTTGACTGCTTGGCGCCATCTAGTGTCTGAATAATGCGCAGGTTAGTGTATACTCCATCAGCTGTTTTTGACTGCTTGGCGCCATCTAGTGTCTGAATAATGCGCAGGTTAGTGTATACTCCATCAGCTGTTTTAGACTGTTTGGCACCATCTAGTGTCTAAATAATGCGCAGGTTAGTGTATACTCCATCAGCTGTTTTAGTTTCTATCAGCTTTGTGTTTTTGTCTGTTTGTCTCCATCTAGTGTCTGAATAATGCCAGGTTAGTGTATACTTCATCAGCTGTTTTAGACTGTTTGGCACCCTCTAGTGTCTGAATAATGCGCAGGTTAGTGTATACTCCATCAGCTGTTTTAGTTTCTATCAGCTTTGTGTTTTTGACTGTTTGGCGCCATCGAGTGACTGAATAATGCGCAGGTTAGTGTATACTCCATCAGCTGTTTTTGACTGTTTGACGCCATCTAGTGTCTGAATAATGTGCAGGTTAGTGTATACTCCATCAGCTGTTTTTGACTGTTTGACGCCATCTAGTGTCTGAATAATGTGCAGGTTAGTGTATACTCCATCAGCTGTTTTAGTTTCTATCAGCTTTGTGTTTTTGTCTGTTTGTCTCCATCTAGTGTCTGAATAATGCGCAGGTTAGTGTATACTCCATCAGCTGTTTTAGTTTCTATCAGCTTTGTGTTTTTGACTGTTTGGCGCCATCTAGTGACTGAATAATGCGCAGGTTAGTGTATACTCCATCAGGTGTTTTTGACTGTTTGGCGCCATCTAGTGACTGAATAATGCGCAGGTTAGTGTATACTCCATCAGCTGTTTTTGACTGTTTGGCGCCATCTAGTGACTGAATAATGCGCAGGTTAGTGTATACTCCATCAGGTGTTTTTGACTGTTTGGCGCCATCTAGTGTCTGAATAATGCGCAGGTTAGTGTATACTCCATCAGCTGTTTTTGACTGTTTGGCGCCATCTAGTGTCTGAATAATGCACAGGTTAGTGTATACTCCATCAGCTGTTTTAGTTTCTATCAGCTTTGTGTTTTTGACTGTTTGGCGCCATCTTGTGTCTGAATAATGCGCAGGTTAGTGTATACTCCATCAGCTGTTTTCGTTTCTGTCAGCTTTGCGTTTTTCACTGTTTGGCACCATCTAGTGTCTGAATAATGTGCAGGTTAGTGTATACTCCATCAGCTGTTTTTGACTGTTTGGCGCCATCTAGTGTCTGAACAATGCGCAGGTTAGTGTATACTCCATCAGCTGTTTTTGACTGTTTGGCGCCATCTAGTGTCTGAACAATGCGCAGGTTAGTGTATACTCCATCAGCTGTTTTTGACTGTTTGGCGCCATCTAGTGTCTGAATAATGCACAGGTTAGTGTATACTCCATCAGCTGTTTTAGTGTCTGTTAGCTTTGTGTATTTGACTGTTTGGCGCCATCTTGTGTCTGAATAATGCGCAGGTTAGTGTATACTCCATCAGCTGTTTTTGACTGTTTGGCACCATCTAGTGTCTAAATATTGTGCAGGTTAGTGTATACTCCATCAGCTGTTTTAGTTTCTATCAGCTTTGTGTTTTTGACTGTTTGGCGCCATCGAGTGACTGAATAATGTGCAGGTTAGTGTATACTCCATCAGCTGTTTTTGACTGTTTGGCGCCATCTAGTGTCTGAACAATGCGCAGGTTAGTGTATACTCCATCAGCTGTTTTTGACTGTTTGGCGCCATCTAGTGTCTGAACAATGCGCAGGTTAGTGTATACTCCATCAGCTGTTTTTGACTGTTTGGCGCCATCTAGTGTCTGAATAATGCACAGGTTAGTGTATACTCCATCAGCTGTTTTTGACTGTTTGGCGCCATCTAGTGTCTGAATAATGTGCAGGTTAGTGTATACTCCATCAGCTGTTTTAGTTTCTATCAGCTTTGTGTTTTTGTCTGTTTGTCTCCATCTAGTGTCTGAATAATGCGCAGGTTAGTGTATACTCCATCAGCTGTTTTAGTTTCTATCAGCTTTGTGTTTTTGACTGTTTGGCGCCATCGAGTGACTGAATAATGTGCAGGTTAGTGTATACTCCATCAGCTGTTTTTGACTGTTTGGCGCCATCTAGTGTCTGAATAATGCGCAGGTTAGTGTATACTCCATCAGGTGTTTTTGACTGTTTGGCGCCATCTAGTGTCTGAATAATGCGCAGGTTAGTGTATACTCCATCAGGTGTTTTTGACTGTTTGGCGCCATCTAGTGTCTGAATAATGCGCAGGTTAGTGTATACTCCATCAGGTGTTTTTGACTGTTTGGCGCCATCTAGTGTCTGAATAATGTGCAGGTTAGTGTATACTCCATCAGCTGTTTTTGACTGTTTGGCGCCATCTAGTGTCTGAATAATGCGCAGGTTAGTGTATACTCCATCAGCTGTTTTTGACTGTTTGGCGCCATCTAGTGTATGAATAATGTGCAGGTTAGTGTATACTCCATCAGCTGTTTTAGTTTCTGTCAGCTTTGTGTTTTTGACTCTTTGGCGCCATCTAGTGTCTGAATAATGTGCAGGTTAGTGTATACTCCATCAGCTGTTTTTGACTGTTTGGCGCCATCTAGTGTCTGAATAATGCGCAGGTTAGTGTTTACTCCATCAGCTGTTTTAGTTTCTATCAGCTTTGTGTTTTTGACTGTTTGGCGCCATCTAGTGTCTGAATAATGTGCAGGTTAGTGTATACTCCATCAGCTGTTTTTGACTGTTTGGCGCCATCTAGTGTCTGAATAATGTGCAGGTTAGTGTATACTCCATCAGCTGTTTTTGACTGTTTGGCGCCATCTAGTGTCTGAATAATGCGCAGGTTAGTGTA
This sequence comes from Danio kyathit, assembly GCA_903798195.1. Classification (NCBI taxonomy): domain Eukaryota; kingdom Metazoa; phylum Chordata; class Actinopteri; order Cypriniformes; family Danionidae; genus Danio; species Danio kyathit. The sequence goes on along the minus strand of LR812523.1, from coordinate 84,784,767 downwards.
TATTCCATCAGCTGTTTTAGTTTCTATCAGCTTTGTGTTTTTGACTGGCGCCATCTTGTGTCTGAATAATATTCAGGTTAGTGCATACTCCATTCAGTTAGTTCCGTTTCAGTCAGCTTTGTGTTTTTGACTGTACATGGGTGTGACGTTATGATCACAACTGGTGCTTTGTTCCTAGATAGAGCGTTTAACCTGAAGAATTAAAAAAAGAAAGAAAAAGCAAGAAGATGCATCAAATAATATTTCTTTTCTCAGAAAACACATTTCTAAAGGTGTCATTGACTTCAAATTTTCACCAGATGTTGATGACAACCAAAGAAATCCATATTTGCAAAGAAAACAAATCTAATTAGTTTACAAATGAAGTTCTGAGTAATAAAATTAAAATATTTAGGGAAAAAGTATTAGACAGATGAAGAAAGGAAGGTGTATTTGGGCAGTGAAAGTCAGCAGCTGAAATCTCTCAGTAGTTCTTCAGCAACCCTCTGCCCTTCATATTTGTAAATAAATATATGATGCTTCATGAAGATGAAACCAGGGTGGACATTTCAGCAAGACAATGATCCAAAACACAGCCAAAGAGACTCTCAGAAGCTTTCAGAGAAAGAAAAGGAAGCTGTAGAATGGCCCAGCCAATCACCTGATCCGAATCCAATAGAAAATACAGAATAAAGCTCAGATTTGATAGAGGAGACCGACAGAACCATCAAGATTTTGACACTCTGTTGAAGTCTGGGAGAAACTCACACCTGAGCAACGCATGAGGCTTCATTCTCCATATGAGAGGCGTCTTTTACACAATGGTTAGGTCAAATTTGGAACCTCATCGCACCGCCTCTTAACTTTATTTATTATTAAACAGTAAATATCTGACAGTAGCTTAAATGGTCCATATTGGTAGCATAAAGGAATATATTAGTTCCTAAAAAGACCCAGCTTTTGTCCCTTTATTCCAGAAAGTGAAGCATGAGCTCTGAATTATTTGCTTGCTAAAAAGTGTAAACAGTCAATCAGAAGATTTAAGGCATGTAGGAGATTGTGTGCAGCAGATTTGAACAGCAACATTTGATCATATCGATCATTTCCAGCTCTTATTAACTGCATATTGAATAGGATTGAGCAGGCTTTATGGGGTTAAGAGCAAAGGAGGACAAATGAACGCGTTCAGCACTGACTATTAACTCTTTAATTGAAGTCAATGTCTCCTGTAGGGGAAGAGTCAGCAGAAAGAAACCAAGCGAAAAGTCGACTTTCAAACGATAGGACATTAACATAGATGTGAAATATATGAACATAAGATGGATGAGGCCAGTCGAGGCGCCGGCCGCTCCGTGAAAGGTGTTTTATGAGTTTATTTATATTTTATAAGATCAGAATAGATGCACAAAAAAAATCTAAATACATGTATGAGGGCATCAGAAATTCCTTGCCGCATTAAATTATGCACGACTGCATTACAAAATGATAGTCCAATTAAACTCTAATATGAAATATTATCCGAAAGTCAGGCTACAGACCACCTGAAGAAGAATAAAAGATGCATTTACGAGGCAGGGATGAAGAAAAAGAGTGTGTCAGAAGATTGTTCACATATTTCTCTTTATGGCAGCAACACTGAGAAAGACAACATGGCAGAAAGTTTGCTTCATTAAGGTCTTGATAAATCAAAGTGGTCCAATATGCTTTTCTTTTGCCGCAGCACCTTCCCATAATAACACCATCTGTTTCACATACCGTATTTCTTCAAATCACCATAGTAACGTCCGTTTCCACCACTGAAACAATGATTTAGACACTCTGTAAAACAATGGCTATCATAAACACATCAAATTATCGCAATGCTGGCTCACTGGAAATCATGCTTCAGCCTACATTAATGTTAAACTCCTAAAGCGTGCATGTTTGACTGCAGTATATAGGTCACATGTACACTAGGGGGCAGTATGATGCCAACAATGCTTGTTTCTTTTCACACTAATGACATTTTCAGAGATACTATCGATAAATAAAGTATTGTTTTTAGGAGTTCCTGTTCATATGAATAGAGATAAAAGCAATGCCAAATCAAAGTACATCCATGTGGCTGCAGTGTAGCTTTCTCTCAAACATCTGCTTTTGAAAACACTATTGGTTGGGTTTTGGGAACAGTTTTAGCTCAGTGGTTCGCTAGCTGATTTGTACAACAAGCATCACTTTTTCATGGGCGTGTCCAAGAAGAATGTGTATCTGATGCATGCAACAAAACGTACCTTAAGTGATGTATTTCAGATTTGTAATATGTAGACAGCACCCTCTAGTGGATTTGTAAACTGAAACGTACAACAAAACAGACACTAACATATTTCAGAATCATAATAATGTAGACAGCGCCCTCTACTGGATTTCTTATTTGAAACATGCAACAGAATCTAGCCACAGTAATGCATTTCAAGCTTGTAAAAAATGTAGACAGTGCCCTCTAGTGGATTTGTCATGTAAAACATACTCTCAGTAATTCATTCATTCATTTTTCTTTACGGCTTAGTCCCTTTATTAATCAGGGGTCGCCACAGCGGATTGAACCGGCAACTTATCCAGCATATGTTTTACGCAGTGGATGCCCTTCCAGCTGCAACCCATCACTGGGAAACACCCATGCACTCTCATTCACACACAGACTCATACACTATGGACAATTTAGCTTACACAATTCCCCTACAGCGCATGTGTTTGGACTTATGGGGGAAACCAGAGCACCTGAAGGAAACTCACGCCAACACAGGGAGAACATGCAAACTCCTCACAGAAACGCCAACTGACCCAGCCGAGGTTCGAACCAGCGACCTTCTTGTAATTGTGATACCTACTCTGCCACAGTGATGCCCTTACTCTAATATGTAAACAGTGCCATCTAGTGGATTTGTCATTTGAAATGTGCAGCAAAATTTACTCAAATAACATATTTCAGATTCATAAAAAATGTAGACAGCACCCTCTAGTGGATCTGTAATCAGAAACTTACAACAAAATGTATCCTAAATAACATATTTCTGATTCACAAAAGTATAGACAGCACCCTTTAGTGAATTTCTCATTTGAAACGTACAACAAGATCTACGCATAGTAACGTATTTCAGATTTGTAGAAAAATGTAAACAGTGCCCTCTAGTGGAATTCTCATCTGAAACACACAAAATGTACCTGAGTAATGTATAAAAACAGCACCACCTAGTGCATTTGTCATCTGAATCGTATAACAAAACACATCCTAAATGAACATATTTAAGATTTACAAAAATATAGACAGTGCCCTCTAGTGGATTTGTCATCTGAAATGTACAACAAAACAAACCCTAAGTAATGTATTTAAGATTCATAAAAACAGTGCCACCTAGTGCATTTGTCATCTGAAACGTATAACAAAACACACCCTAAATAACATATTTCAAATTTATAAACATATAAACAGTGCCGTCTAGAGGATTTGTAATCAGAAACGTACAACAAAACGTAGCCTAAGTAATGTATTTCAAATTCACAGAAATGTAGACAGCGCCCTCTAGTGGATGTTTCACCTAAAATGTACAAAAAAACATACCTTAAATCACATATTCCATATTTACAAAAATATGCACAGCGCCCTCTAGTGGATCTGTAATTAGAAACTTACAACAAAACCTACCCTAAATAACATATTTCTGATTCACAAAAGTATAGACAGCGCCCTTTAGTGGATTTCTCATTTGAAACGAAGAACAGGATCTATGCATAGTAACATATTTCAGATATGTAGAAAAATGTAAACAGTGCCCTCTAGTGGAATTCTCATCTGAAACACACAAAATGTACCTGAGTAATGTATAAAAACAGCACCACCTAGTGCATTTGTCATCTGAAATGTACAACAAAACACATCCTAAATAAACATATTTAAGATTTACAAAAATATAGACAGCGCCCTCTAGTGGATTTGTCATCTGAAATGTACAACAAAACAAACCCTAAGTAATGTATTTAAGATTCATAAAAGCAGCGCCACCTAGTGCATTTGTCATCTGAAACATACAACAAAACGTGCCCTAAATAACATATTTCTGATTCACAAAAACCTGGACAGTGCCCTCTAGTGGATCTGTAATCAGAAACGTACAACAAAATGTACCCTAAGTAATGTATTTCTGATTCATAAAAACAGTGCCACCTAGTGCATTTGCCATCTGAAACGTATAACAAAACACACCCTAAATAACATATTTCAAATTTACAAACATATAAACAGTGCCGTCTAGAGGATTTGTAATCAAAAATGTACAACAAAATGTATGCCAAGTAATGCATTTCAGATTTAAAAAATCTAGACAGCGCCCTCTAGTCCATTTGTCATCTGAAACGTACAAGAAAACACACCCTAAGTAATGTATTCCAGATTTACAAAAACACAGACAGCACCCTCTAGTGGATTTATCCAAAGTAACATAGTTCAAATTTGTAAAAAATGTAGACAACACCCTCTGGTGGATTTGTAATTAGAAACGTACAACAAAATGTAGCCGAAGTAATGTATTTGCAGAAATGTAGACAGCGCCCTCTAGTGGATGTTTCACCTAAAATGTAAAAAAAAAAAACATACCCTAAATCACATATTCCATATATACAAAAATATGCACAGCGCCCTCTAGTGGATCTGTAATCAGAAACGTACAACAAAACATACCCTAAATAACATATTTCTGATTCACAAAAATATAGACAGCACCCTCTAGTGGATTTATCATCTGAAATGTACAACAAAACATACCCTAAGTAATGTATTTAAGATTCATAAAAACAGCGCCACCTAGTGCATTTGTCATCTGAAACGTATAACAAAACGTGCCCTAAATAACATATTTCTGATTCACAAAATTTTAGACAGTGCCCTCTAGTGGATCTGTAATCAGAAACGTTCAACAAAATGTACCCTAAGTAAAGTATTTCTGATTCATAAAAACAGCGCCACCTAGTGCATTTGTCATCTGAAACGTATAACAAAACACACCGTAAATAACATATTTCAAATTTACAAACAAATAAACAGTGCCGTCTAGAGGATCTGTAATCAAAAATGTGCAACAAAATGCACGCTAAGTAATGCATTTCAGATTTAAAAAATCTAGACAGCGCCCTCTAGTCCATTTGTCATCTGAAACGTACAAGAAAACACACCCTAAGTAATGTATTCCAGATTCAAAATGCACCCTAAATAACATATTTCAAATTTGAAAAATGTAGACAGCACCCTCTGGTGGATTTGTAATCAGAAACGTACAACAAAATGTAGCCGAAGTAATGTATTTGCAGAAATGTAGACAGCGCCCTCTAGTGGATGTTTCACCTAAAATGTTAAAAAAAAAAAACATACCCTAAATCACATATTCCATATTTACAAAAATATGCACAGCGCCCTCTAGTGGATCTGTAATCAGAAACGTACAACAAAACATACCCAGAGCGACTTATATTTCACAAAACTGTAGATATTTTTACAGTGAGTGAGGGTTAGGTTATTAGGACGCAGGCCTCTTGTTTCCTCCTGATCACAGCATCAGCCTCTTGTGATCTCCACACAACAAAGCATGCATCATTTTTTTCTCCATAACAAAAGTCGCTTACCATTTTTTGTCTGGCCGCAGAGCATTGCATCAGTATCTCTCAGATATATAAGCAGTCACTGTAAGATAAAGAGACAGAGCCCGAGATATACAGTCTTTCAGCTCGAGTGCCTGATCAAAACACTATTAAAAGTTTAGAGTCTGAAAGAGTTTTAAATGTTTCTGAAGTCTCACTTCGCTCACAGAAGCTATGAAAAAGACAGTACAATAACAGGGTAGGGATTGTGAAATATTACTGAAATTAAAATGCTTTTGAAGGCTAAATTAATATCCCTATTGTCAAGTTTTAATTCTTTTTCAAATATTTCCCAAGTGCTGTTTAACAATAATTTTTTCCAACACATTTTTGAAGGTAATAGTTTTAATTACAAATTTCTTTTGTCTTTGCCATGATGATGGTGCAAAATATTTCACTAGGTATTTTGCAATATATTCAGCTTAAAGGCTTAACTACGTTAATTAGGATAATTAGGCAAGTAATTAAACAACAGTGGTTTGTTTTGTAGCCAATCTGAATGTATATATATATATATATATATATATATATATATATATATATATATATATATATATATATATATATATATATATATATATATATATATATATATATATATATATATATATATATATATATATACACACACATATACACACACACACACACACACACACACACTCACTGGCCACTTTATTAGGTACATCTGTCCAGCTGCTCATTAACGCAGATTTCTAATCAGCCAATCACATGGCAGCAGCTCACTGCATTTATGCATGTAGACATGGTCAAGACGATCTGCTGCAGGTCAAAGCGAGCATCAGAATGGGGAAGAAAGGGGATTTAAGAGACTTTGAACGTGGCATGGTTGTTGCTGCCAGACGGGCTGCTCTGAGTATTTCAGAAACTGCTGATCTACGGGGATTTTCATGCACAACCATCTCTAGGGTTTACAGAAAATGTAAAGTACTTTTACCTGGTGTAAGGTTTTTGGCCTATAGTGTAGTAAAGTGTATTATACTGTATACAGTGCTCAACATAAATGAGCACACCCCATTTTGAAAATCAATATTTTTCTCCATTTCTCAGGGAATATACTGTAGGCCTTATATTTTGGTGCATTGAACAAAACAGAATTATTAACGTATATGTTTAGCATAATAATATTTTAGTCAGCGAACATCTTTAGAAATGGAAAGATAATGCATTTAAATTCATGCAAAATTATGGAAAAAAATACAAAATTTCAACAAAATTGTGTTTTTTTTCTTGAATTTTCATCATTCATTCAATTTCTTTTCGGCTTAGTCCCTTAATAATCTGGGGTCGCTACAGCAGAATGAACTTATCCAGCACCTGTTTTACACAGCGGATGCCCTTCCAGCTGCAACCCATCACTGGGAAACATCCATACACACTCATTCACACACATACACTACGGACAATTTTAGCTTACCCAATTCACCCGTACCTCTTCTTTTTTTGGACTTGTGGGGGAAACCGGAGCACCCGGAGGAAACCCACGCCAACACAGGGAGAACATGCAAACTCCACACAGAAACACCAACTAACCCAGTCGAGGCTCGAACCAGCGACCTTCTTGCTGTGAGGCGATTGTGCTACCCACTGAGCCACCGTGCCGCCCTTTCTTAAATTTTGCTCTTTTTAAATGTATTTATTATTTTTTTCCTAACATACAAATTTGGGTCTACACTACCTGACAAAATTCTTGTTGCCTATCCAAGTTGTAGGAGCAGCAAATAATAGCTTGACTTCTAGTTGATGATTTGGTCTCAGAAGTGTCTTCTATGAAAGGCAAAGGCCTCTAGATTTTGCTTATTTGAGCACAATAAAATATGATCATGTCTTGATGTTGAATGATTTCATTAGGACAGTAAGGTCTGACTCTGCTTAGACTAAAGTCTCATCACTGAACCTTCAATAATGTCCAGTATAGAATATAAAGTCATGCTGCAGTGGAAACAGAATGAATATTGTGTCTGACTCCATCATGAGCTTGGAGGACTGCATCATACATCTCTGAATGACTCAAATCACGCATTAATAAAGTCATCTGGATAATCGTTCCTGCAGGACTCCCAGAGTTAATCAAGATCCTTTGGGTTCATCTTCAACGCCTCCTCCTTCATCTTACCCCAGACATGCTCAATAATGTTCATGTCTGGTGACTGAGCTGGCCAATCCTGGAGCACTCTTTGCTTTCAAGAGCTTTGATGTGGAGGCTGAAGTATGAGAAGGAGCGCTATCCTGCTGGAGAATTGTCCCTCTCCTGTGGTTTGTAATGTAAAGGGCAGCACAAATGTCTTGATACCTCAGGCTGTTGATGTTGCAGATCTCTCGCACGCCCCCATACTGAATATAACCCCAAACCATGATTTCTCCTTCACCAAACTTGACTGATTTCTGTGAGAATCTTGGTCCATGCTGGTTCCAGTAGGTCTTCTGCAGTGTTTGTGATGATTGGGATGCAGATCAACAGATGATTCAGCAGAGAAATCCACCTTCTAACACTTTTACACATCATCAACTAGAAGTCAAGATATTATTTGCTGCTCTTTCAACTGAGATCAATGACAAGACTTTTGTCAGGTAGTTTTTTGACAATTTTTAACCCACTGGTTAAGTTTGTTCATATTGGACACAACAATGTATTGCAACAACCCAGCTTTTAAAAATAAAATACTGCAAATTTTTACCATACATTTTCCTTTTCTATACAGTGTATCCATCATTGCCCCTAATTCAAGTCCACATGCACACAATAGGGATTATTATATAGAGGCTATACTTCAAATGCATTGCTGCTGTAGCTCTAAGCTTGTCTCTAAAGTAAACTATAATGCATGCATATTTAAACTTTAACATATGAAGCTGTTTTCCCCTCATTTAATTCTTGCACTCAGTTATTTTAAGACATGAAAATCTCAAGCATCCTTCACTCGTGTGAGCTTGCCAGTGAACGGATCTGTGAAAGAGCAATGCACTAACAATGTGTTACAATAAGTGGAGATGAACAGCGAAAGGCTCTAACAGTAAGTCTGAACTCCGTCTCTGTAGTTCTGGTGTGCATGAGTGCTCTGTGAAATCGTTAGCGCTCTTCTCCAGACTGACGTTCATTTATTGTGCTTATAGTTGGCGGGAACATTGGGGAGATCCAGCGTGAATAATGACAGCGGCGTATGATATTTCCCTTCTGATGATCTCTGCTATTATTCTGAGTCATCGACACTTTCTCACATCTTCATTTGTGTTGTTGCTTTATTTAAATATGTTGGGAACGAGAACGCAAAGCTACTGTGCCTTTCATTCAAAGAGCATTTT
>LR812523.1:84760797-84770797 GCA_903798195.1 Danio kyathit | reverse complement strand
CGCTGGAATGAACTATTCCAGCATATGTTTTATACAGTGGATACCCTTCCAGCCGCAATTCAGTACTGGGAAACACCCATACACACTCATTCACACACACACACACACACACACACACACACACACACACACACACACACACACACACACACACACACACACACACACACACACACACACACACACACACACACACACACACACCTCATACACTACGGCCAATTTAGTTCATCAATTCCCGTATACCACATGTATTTGGACTGTGGGGGAAACCGGAGCACCTGGAGGTAACCCAACATGGGAAGAACATGCAAACTCCACACAGAAACACCAACTGACCCAGCCGAGAATCGAACTGTGACCTTATTGCTGAGAGGCCACAGTGCTAACCACTGAGACACCGTGCAGCCACATTATAAGTTTATGTTTATACTCCTCCTCATTGGTGTAATTATCACGTGATTCACATAAAGTTGCTACAAAAACACACATTTCCTGTGTGCATTTCATATGTGACCGTGTGCAAACTGACATCTGAAACTGCTGTGATATTTCTGCAAAGGTTAACTCTCTTGATTAGTTTACCATTTTTCTGTAGCGTCAGGGATATACTGTAGATTGCACAGCATAAATGAAAATACATATATTTAAGCATTTCTGAGCGAATATACAGACATTATATTTTGGTGCATTTAAACAAAGCAGTTTGTATTCAGTTGTATTCATTAAATATTATTACCCTCCAAACAAACTATAAATTTTAGTGCTGGGCAAAGATTAATCACGATAATATAACAATCGTGACATTTATATATACATACACACACACACAGTTGAAGTCAGAATTATTCGCCCCTCTTGAATTTTTTTTTCTTATTTAAATATTTCCCAAATTATGTTTAACAGAGCAAGGAAATTTTCACAGTATGTCTGATAATATTTTTTATTCTGGAGAAAGTCTTATTTGTTTTATTTCAGCTAGAATAAAAGCAGTTTTTAATTTTTTAAACACCATTTTAAGGACAATATTATTAGCAAATCTTTTTTTTCCTCGATAGTCTACAGAACAAACCATCATTATACAATAACTTGCCTAATTACCCTAACCTGCCTAGTTACCCTAATTAACCTAGTTAAGCCTTTAAATGTCACTTTAAGCTGTATAGAAATGTCTTGAAGAATATCTAGTCTAATATTATTTACTGTCATCATGACAAAGAGAAAATAAATCAGTTATTAGAGATGAGTTATTAAAAGTATTATGATTAGAAATGTGTTGAAGAAAAAAAAAATCTTCTCTCCGTTAAACAGAAATTGGGGAAAAAATAAACAGGGGGGATAATAATTCTGACTTCAACTATATATATATTAGTGCTGGGCCGTTATCGGTGTTAACGTGCTGCGTTAACGCGAGACTCTTATCACGCGATAAAAAAATATCGCCTTTAATCTATTCTCAAAGTGGGGTTGGAGATGGGTCTATTTTATGCAAGCTATGATGACTTTCACCTTGATATATTAGCGCGGATGTATACCTGACCCGTGAACCGTCTGACAAAAGAGTGACCTTTTAAATCAAATCAGCAGGATGCTTGACTCTAACTGCAGTTCGGCAGTTTCACTAACTCACGAACATTTCATTCATGCCATCGTGACAAACAGGGGTACTAGACGCAAATAAGGAGTAAGGACTGGTGAGAGTGTCATGGAATTTAATAATGCACGGCAAATGAGAAGAAAAAAACTTTCACATTTCGCGATGTGTGTGTGTGTTTGTGTATGTGTGTGCGCAGTCCTTTACTGACAGCCACGTGTGGATCTTGTCGGAAAACATGGCGAAAGGTCCTAAAGACCGCAGTGTTTACTTCTATAACGCCACTAATATCTGAATACTCCACATGTCTTAAATCCATCTCTGTTTAGTTTAGTTTTGACTTTAGTCGGATAAAGGTAATCAAAAATTGCTATTTAGAGCTTATGTAGGCCTACAGCTCAACATTCACGTTTAACTGAATAAACAGTTAGTAAACACAAGCACATCTTATTGAACATCATTTATTTTCATCACCAATTTTCTCAAGCAGTTTGTGATGCACTTTGGAAACAGGAGATGAGCCCCTGGTCTAATGCGACACCCGGCTTGAAAAACCCCTTCTCAAAGACGTATAATTTGGGTAGCACACATATTCTGAATGCCTTCGGCAGAATTCAAATGAGCCATTTTAATCTAGATTAATCTAGATTAAAAAAATAATCTATGCCCACCTATAATATATATACAGTATATACAGTGGTGTAAAGTACTTGAGTAAATGGACTTCGTTACTTTACTTAAGTATTTTTTTGGCTACTTTGTACTTGTATTGAGTATCAAAAATATAAGCAACTTTTACTCTTTACTTGACTACATTTTTGATTGAATATATGTACTTTTTACTCCACTACATTTGAACAGATGCTTACCGTTACTCGTTACATTGTAATTGTGCCAATGACTGTATAAAATATGGACGACGCGACAGCGCCATTTTCCATTAAACGCTGTGAAGGAAAAAACGCCTCGTGACGGGCACAAACTGTGGCAGAAGACTGCTGAAATTGGAGCCTGGGCATGTGCAGAAGGACTGTCTGATGGAGCCAGAGGAGGAGCTGCGGAATCAAACTTCCAACCAAACGCTTGTACATCAAATCAACCACGCCCCCCGAACTGCTCACTTGACCGCCGGTGTCTGCACTATAACAAAGGCTCGCTAATGTACACTTTGCGTTTACATAGGAGCCTGGTTTGCTGTTTATCAACACAAATGGTTGTAATAACGTTAACAAAGGTGCGGTTTTATATAATGAAGATTTAATCGCGCCAGCTCCAGGCCGCCAGCGCACATTACTCGCGGGCCGATCCGGCTCGGATGCGGCAGCGGTCGGCTCGCTAACGGCCGCCGGATCTGACTGAATGCCTATGGACACACTGCCCGAGTCAATCGGGCCAGATGCGGCGGCCGTTAGCGAGCCGAAGCTGCCGCATCCGAGCCGGATCGGCCCGCGAGTAATGTGCGCGAGTAGGTACAGCAGACGGAGTCGGGCCGAGGGGTACGTCTCCGGCAGGCGAGAGTGTAGCCGGAACTGGCCCGAGTGTATTTTGCTATCTGGGTGGTTAGGCGTGTATCAAATAACTGATAAAGCCCCCTGACCCTAACGAATAAACAGTGTTTCACCAGATCCTGTATGTCAGAAACTCTAGTTTACTGCTGAGCAACTCATTTTATCATGGTAAAATAACACAGAAAGGGAATAATAACACTTCAGTCTCCTGCTGAAGCTCCGGCGTCTGCTTTGAGAAACTGTCAATCACAGCTGTCAATCACGATGACACGCCCAGCATTAAATTACTGCTCAACACATACTGTTTACAAAACTACTCAAAATAAAAATATTGCCCCCCTCTGATACTGAGAGATGAATCACATCAAAGTCAGCTCTGATTTTTTTTACTACGTTTTACTACTTTTTTTTTTTGTTGATAAATTGTTTGTGGCTTTTTTGAACATTTGAGTGTGACTGAGACTTTTTGTTCTATTTTAAATATATTTTGTTCTGCCATTTGAAACATTGAGGTGTTAAATTTAATTTATTATTAGGAAAATAAACCTTTCTTGGTGCTCTTTGAGCCTACATTCAGTATGAGTAAAATACTTAAGTTCTTTTAAAATCGGATACTTTAATACTTTTACTCAAGTCTTATTGGAATTGGTGACTTGTAACTTGTAATGGAGTAATTTTACAGTAAGGTATCTGTACTTTTACTCAAGTATGGTTTTCAGGTACTCTTTACACCTCTGAGTATATATATATATATATATAATATATATATCAGACAGAAAATGAAATGATGAACCTCATGGCTGCTCTCTAAAATAACATCTGACAAGTGTCTGTAACAAGGGAAAATAGGGTGCGGCTCCTTTAAGAGAGATCGGTTTTATGTATGTGTATGTGTATGTGTGGTGTGTGTGTGTGTGTGTGTGTGTGTGTGTGTTGTGTGTGTGTGTGTGTGTGTGTGTACTATGAATGTAACACGAGAACCGCATGTGTACATTATACATCAACTAAAGTTTAAAATATGATATCGTAGTGGACCACCCCTTAAAGAAAGCTTTAAAGACATTTTTAATTAATTTAATACATTTTAATCCTAGTATAATTTTTTAATTCATTTTATATACTAATATTTAAGTAATATTAACCCATTCTAGTAAACTGTAAAAAAAAAAAAAAAAAAAAAAAGTTGACTCAACTTAAAATTAAGGCAACAAACTTCAGGACATTTATGAGTGACTCAACTTTTAACCCAGTTACTGCACTTGACTCGATTAAGTTGAGTAAACTCAAAAATGTCCTGAAGTTTATTGCCTTCAAATTTTAAATTGAGTCAACTTTTTTTACATGTATACAATTTGTTTAATCATATAATCATTATTAAAATAAACTGAAACTGGAACAACCTTTAATTCTTTTATTTATCCAATACAGATGCAGTTAATAAACAAACAGCACACATTTTTATTAGCAGACATTATTAACTAAGTGATAATATTATAATAATATAATATTAAATAATAAATATGAGACATATAAATCCACTCAGGCGTCACGGTGGTGCAGTGAGTAGCACGATCGCCTCACAGCAAGAAGATCCCTTGTTCGAGCCTCGGCTGGGTCAGTTGGCGCTTCTGTGTGGAGTTTGCATGTTCTCCCTGTGTTCACGGGGTTTCCTCCGGGTGCTCCGGTTTCCCCCACAGTCCAAACACATGCGCTATAGGGGAATTGGGTAAGCTAAATTGTCCATAGTGTATGTGTGTGTGAATGAGTGTGTATGGATGTTTCTCAGTGAAGGGTTGCAGCTTGAAGGGCATTCGCTGCGTAAAACATATGCTGGATAAGTTGGCGGTTCATTCCGCTGTGGTGACCCCAGATTAATAAAGTGACTAAGTCGAAAAGAAAATGAACGAATAAATGAATGAATAAATCCACTCGTTGATCTTTAAGTGTAAAAATATTTTTTCAACAAACTTAAATACATTTCTCAACCTAACTGTTGGGCTTGTTTGTCCATATTAGAATGTATTCTAAAATTTAATTTATTTGAATTGAATTAAATAATTGAAAAAAATTATAATATACATACATAAATATACAGTTGAAGTCAGAATTATTAGCCCCCCCCCCTGAATTATTAGCCACCTTTTTATTTTTCCCCAATATCTGTTTAACAGAAAGAAGATTTTTCAACACATTTCTAATGATAATAGGTTTAATAACTTATTTTAATTTATTTTATCTTTGCCATGATGACAGTAAATAATATTCATTCATTCATTTCTTTTCAGCTTAGTCCCTTTATTAATCCGGGGTCGCCACAGCGGAATGAACCACCAACTTATCCAGCACATGTTTACGCAGCGGATGCCCTTCCAACTGCATCCATATCACTCATTTACACTCATACGCTATGGGCAATTGTGGGGGAAACTGGAGCACCCAGAGGAAACCCATGCGAACGCAAGGAGAACATGCAAACTCCACACAGAAATGCCAACTGACCCCAGGCTCGAACCAGCGACCTTCTTGCTGTGAGGCGACAGCACTACCTACTTCGCCACTGCGTCGCCAGTAAAAATATTTTACTAGATATTTTCAAGACACTTCTATACAGCTTAAAGTGACGTTTAAAGGCTTAACTAGGTTAATTAGGTTAACTAGGCAGGTTAGGGTAATTAGGCAAGTTATTGTATAATGATGGTTTGTTCTGTAGACTATCGAAAAAAAAAGACTTAAAGGGGCTAATAATATTGACCTTAAAATCGTGTTTAAAAAAAATAAAAAACTGCTTTATTCTAGATGAAATAAAACAAATAAGACTTTCTCCAGAAGAAAAAAAATATCAGACATACTGTGAAAATTTCCTTGCTCTGTTAAACATCATTTGGGAAATATTTAAAAGATTTTAAAAAATTCAAAGGGGGCGAATAATTGACTTCAACTGTATATATATATATATATATATATATATCAAGGTTTCCGCTACATTCATTCTACCATGGTGGGGCGCCACGCCAAAATTCATCCCGCCACGGCTACATTACAGCTTCTCATTCAAAACATTGTCGTTTTTTTAAATAGCGGATTATAATCGCCCTAAAACGTATTAAAAGGTGAGTGAATTATAACAGCGCAATCCTTTCTGTAACCGTAGTAGTGCTGTGGGTTATTTGTTTAACCCTTTAAGGTGACATGCTGACTGACTGACTGACTGACTGACTGACAGGTGCTGATGCATGAGGCCAGCAAACACGACAAATAGCTTTCAGTTAGGATGAACACAGTTTCCATAATTATACTTTATTTATAGATAAAGGTCTATGGCTCTGCATACAACAAACAAAGACTTTATCTTGCTGGAGTTTATAGGCCGTTTCACTTTACCTCAGGACGCACTAATGCCGCTCTGTAGGTCTATTGGAGACATTCATAAATATTCCTTGCAAATCTAATAAAGGTTGGAAACATACTCACTACCTAAACGCGCTAAATCACACTTGAGCAGCGTATACCGTATTTGAGGGCGTGCAAGAAGTTTTGTGCACGAACAGAGGAAATTCTAGCGCAAGCAAAAAGATCTGCATGCTCGTATTACTCAAGGTCATTACACTGCGTCACATTTGTCATTGAAATAACGCCAAAGGTAGTTGGTAGATTAAAAGTCCTGCCGCCACAGCTGGAAAAAAAAACCTAGAGGAAACACTGTGTGTGTGTATATATATATATATATATATATATATATACACAAGGTTTCCGCTACATTCATTCATCCGTGGTGGGCCGCCACGCCAAAATTCATCCCGCCATGGCTACATTACAACTTCTCATTTAAAACAATTAGTCATGTTTTATTATAGCGGATTATAAACGCACCAAAACATATTAGAGGTAAACAGCGCAAACTTTTCTGTAACCGTAGTAGTTGCTGTGCGCTATTTGTTCAAGGTGACATGCTGACTGACTCTCTGACAGACGACTGACAGGTGCGTGAGTCTAGCAAACACCGCGTAGCTTTCAGTTAAGATGAACACAGTTTCCATAAGTATACTTTATTGATAAAGGTCAATGGCTCTGCATACAATGACTTTATCTTGCTGGAGTTTATAGCTGTTTCACTTTACTTCAGGACGCGTTAATGTCGGAAAACGCACAAAAACACACTAAATCGCGCTTCAGCAGCGCTTACTGGAGAGTGCACAAGAAGATCTGCACTTGAACGTGTAAATTTGAGTGCGTGCAAGAAGTTCTGTGCACGAACAGAGGAAATCGGCGCGCAAGCAAAGAGATTTGCATGCTCGCATTACATGAATGCCATCTCTACTTGTAATACTGCGTGTAATATATGTCTTTGAAATAGTTGGCAGATCTGTGTAAAAAAAGTCCTGCTGCCACAGCTGTAAAAAATCCTAGAGGAAACATTGTATATACACATATATATATATATATATATATATATATATATATATATATACACACACACACACATATGCACAGTCTTCGGATAGTCGGATTTATATATGTATATATATATATATATAATATTATATATATATATAAATAAATCCGACTTCCGAAGACTACGTCGAATAGTTCGGACTGCTGAGCGAATCACTGGTAAAACACTCCCTACTCTCCAAGAACTGCACTTATCCAGAGCGAGCAGAAGGACTGCCAAAATCACTCTGGACTCCTCACACCCAGCACACTGCCTCTTAGAACTGTTACCTTCTGGTCGACGATACACTGCGCACCAGAACAGCCCGACACAGAAACAGTTTCTTTCCCTCAGGCAATCCATCTCATGAACACTTGATGATAGTAATTGTGGAACCAACATCACTACCTGCTACACACTTTATACACACATACACTTATTTAACAACACACTTTACATGCCAATTTGCACATAACAGCTGCACATATAACGCTGTATACAGTAATATGCATTAACTACCTTTTAAAATATATTTATTATCTGTTTTTTGTCCCGTCTCTGTAATTCTGTTGCACTGCAGAAGCTCTGTCACAAGAACAAATTCATTGTATGTGTGAACAAACCTGCCAATAAAGCTCTTTCTGATTCTGATATACTGTAGTAAACTAAATTTTGGCAGTATACTAAATAAATGTTCCATATTATATATATATATATATATATATTTTTTTTTTTGTGCCACTGTTGTGGGATGAAGACTCTTGACTGCAAGCCAAATCTACCTTCGGGTATAAATAAAGTAACCAACCAACCAACCTATATATATATATATACAAATCACATAGGTAAAATTAAACAATAAAACATTTTAAAAAATATGCGTGACAAATTGTGTACAGTTGACCATGGACTCATTCACACAATGTGTAATATACATTGATATTAAAACATTGTAAAATAAACTTATCCTGGAAATTTAAACCAAAGAAAAATTTTATAAAATATCAAATGCATTTAAAAAAAAGCAATAAAATAAAATAAAAATAATAAAGTGTATTTGAATAAAATGTTAAAAATAAAAATAAATGTAATTAATTATTTATAGCGTGCATGTGTAATCCAGCCTCTATCAGGAGTGTTGATCAGTGGTGTTCTGCTGAACTCTGTGTGACCCGTGTCCTTTGCATGATGTGAGTCTAACAGCAGCAGTGTTTCCCCGTGACCGGGCAGAAAGGTCAAACACGAGCAAACACGCAGTGAGTCTGTCCCCGCACTGGCCCTCCACAGCCCCGGCTTCACCTCCAGCCGCCGCCACCGCGCTCCATACACTCACACGGGCACAGCGCCAAAACAAGCAGCCGCATGACGAGTGTGAAAGGGCAAAAGGGCAAGAGCAGCCGCTGCCAGGAGCTGACAGACAAACACCGCCGTCACGCACGGAAAACAGGAGCCGATCCGGTCACGCAGGAGCTCCCATATAGAAGTCTGATATACAGGGTTTGGACAATGAAACTGAAACGCCTGCTTTTAGAGCACAATAATTCATTAGTATGGTGTAGGGCAGGGATGGGCAAACTCGGTGCCTACTGGTAGGTCAGGAGGTTGTTATCATCCATTCACATGGTTAATCAGCTATATATCACATACGGCTGTGGCCGGAAGTTAAAAATATTTATTTAATTATTTATTACCCCTCAACCCTAAACCCAACCATCACAGTAATGTAAAAGCAGATCTGGATCTAGAGTTTTCTCTATTAAAATAGTTGATTAACCATGTGGATGGATGATAACAGCCTTCTGAGCCTACCAGTAGGCGCAGAAGGCCCCTACTGGCCCTTATCTATCAGCTGATAACCACTGATAACACCCAATCAATCGAGTGATAACATTCGAATCGGGTGCTGCAGGGACACCGGCCCTCCAGAGTTTGCCCATCCCTGGTGTAGGGCCTCTTTTTTTGAGGCAATACAGCATTAGTTGGTCTTGGGAATGACAGACACAAGTCCTGCACAGCAGCCAGAGGGATTCTGTCAGAATAGTGCTCAGGTCACTATAGTACATGATGCTGCTGGAGGAAAACCTTTCCTGACTCGCTCCTCCAAAACACCCCAAAGTGCTCAATAATGTTTGGATCTGGGTACTGTGCAGGCCATGGGAGATGTTCAACTTTACTTTCATGTTCATCAAAGCACTCTGTCTCTAGTCTTGCGGTGTGTATTGGTGCATTATTATCCTGATACACACCACCGCCTCCAGGATAGAGTGTTTGAACCACTGGGTCACATGGTCCTCCAAGATGGTTCGGTAGATCTTGGCAGTGGCCCAGCGCCCATCTAGCACAAGTATTGTCAACCCTAAACCCAATCGTCACAGTAATGTAAAAGCAGATCTGGATCTAGAGTTTTCTCTATTAAAATAGCTGATTAACCATGTGGATGGATGATAACAGCCTTTTGAACCTACC
>LR812523.1:84745797-84755797 GCA_903798195.1 Danio kyathit | reverse complement strand
TGCGTCTTGTCAGCTAATTAATTACCATTTTAAGACAAGACACTACCATAAACACTTCTTTAATGCACTGGTCCATTTCAAGCCATTTTAGTTCCATTTGGTCAATTGCACGAACTTTCTGTCCTCTACAGTTCAAGTAAAATGTTCAGAATTCTTAAAAAATTTAAGTAAAAATGTAATTAAATATATTTAAACAATTTTCATGCAATTTTTTAATGCACTGCTTAATTTTCTTTCTCTCTCTCCATTTTTGTGCATGTACTTTCTGTCCTATTAAGTCCATGGTAAACATTTCAAGAGTACATTGACATGGTTTTTAACTTTTTTTATTGTGTCTCATCAGCTATTTAATTATGATTTTAATGCAAGACACTACAGGAACAATGCTTGTTTTAATGCACAGGTCCATTTCAAGCTATTTTAGTTCCATTTTTGTACTCGTAATGACTTGTAATGGGTTGAACTTTGTATTATGTCTCAGTGGAAATTAATTAAATGTAATTACATGTAATTTTAATGCAATTGTTTATGCACTGGTCAATTTCAGGCCATTTTGCTACAATTTATTTATCATAGTTTCTTTCCTCTAAAATCAAAAGTTGACTTGTTTGAAGTCTTGTTATAGGTTTTAACTTTTTAATTGTGTCTCATTGACTAATAATTATAATTTTAATGCAAGACACTAGAGGAAAATCCCTTTTTAATGCACATTTCATTTCATTATAGTCATGTCAATTCCATTTTTATATTTATTTTGTATGTTTTTAACTGCATGAATTTTCTGTCCTCTACAGTCGATGTTAAGAGTTCAGGATTTCAAAAATTACTTGTAATGGGTTGAACATTTTAATTACATCTCTAATTACAGATAAATTCAATGCAGGTTATGCAGCACACTACAGAAAAAAGGCGCTTTCAATTTCAAGATATTTTTGTAATATTTGTGTGTGTATGTTTGTACATTTTTTCATTGCATGAATTTTCTCTCCTCTGGAGTCGATGTTTAAGAGTTCAGGATTTCAAAACGACTTGGAATGAGTTAAACTTTTTATTACGTCTCAATGGCAGTTAATTAAATCTAATTTTATCGCAATTTATCATGCACTGGTCAATTTCCAGCCATTTGGAGCTATTTTTGTGCATGAACTTTCTCTCCTCTAAAGTCGATGTTAAAGATTTCTAGAGTATCTTGTTATTGATTATAACTTTTTTTAAAAATTGTATTTAATCATTATAATTTTACCATTTTAATGCAAGGCAGTGCATGAAAAAACAACAACACTTTTTTAATACACTGGCCCATTTCAAGCTATTTAAGTTCCATTTATTATTTTTTATTTACATTCCAGAGCATTAAATTATAAATTTTTTTTTTTTTTTTTTTCTCTCATTTTTAATGCAAGACACTACTTCTTTAATGCACTGGTCAATTTCAGGCCATTTTGCTGCCTTTTTTTGTGCATGTACTTTCTATCCGCTAGAGTCTCTCTAGATTTCAGGATTTCAAAAATGGCTTGAAATTTTTATTTGGTCTCAGTAGCACTTAATTAAGTCTAATGAATTATTCTTTAATGCATTGATCAATTCAATAGATTACCTTTTGTTTGATTTCTAATTAATTAGCATTTTAAAAAAGACGCTACACATTTTAATTTCAGGCCATTCTGGTTCCATATTATTATTATTTTATCATATTATTTATTTTTGTGCATGTAGTTCTAATCTCTAATGTCAATGTTAAAGATTTCAAGAGTATCTTGTCATGGCTTTTAACTGTTTTATTGTGTCTTGTTGGCTAATTGTTTTAATGCAAGACACTGCAGGAAAAACAATGAACTAGTCAATTCAACCAATTTAACTTTTTAGTTTGATATATAATTGATTAATATTTTAATGAAAGACTGTAGACATTTTTCATGCACTGGTCAACTTCAGGCCATTTTGGTTTCAATTTTATTTTATTTTTTAAACATTTTTGTTTATGTACTTTCTGTCCTCTAAAGTTGATGTTAAAGATTTCAAGAGTATCTTGTCATGACTTTTAACTTTATGGCGTCTCTTCGATTGATTATTAATTAATTATAATACAGGAAAAACACTTTTTTACGCACTGCACCACAAGGGCACATAACAAGGTGTCCACAAAAACATTCTTAAATCCTTTAATGTGTTTAATCGTCAAGTTGTATGGCTGTAGGAAAAAGATCCATCGCATTAAGCATTGACTCGGACGCTGCAATCTCGGACTCTGATCCCGGACGAGCCCCATATGTTACACCTGGCTCAAAGATGTAACATTAAGGGAGACAACACGGCGAAATAAAGTCAAAACTAATATTTATTCTAACAAAATTGAAAATAACATATTTAAAACATCAGTATGTTCAATCAGTGTGAAAAGCAAGTGAATGGACGCAGTAAATGTTGTCAGTGCTAGTGTAAAATAAAACAAAACATAAAGCCAAAATTGGAGCGCAGCTCTTGCCAACTGTGCAAACAATGAATAAACATCGAATGAACAAAACCTAATGAACTGTCATTTTAATGGAAGACACTATCAGAAAAACACTTTTAAGTGAAGTTTATTTCTAAAACAAATTTCGAGAGGATCACGTGCTTATGATTATCACCATGTACCAATCAGACGATCCCTAAGCTACTATAAATACCCGGGTTTCATATCACCGCTATCTTCGCTCGAAGAATCCCCCCTTCCACCCCTACTCCTCCTCTCTTTAGTTGGGTGACACGGTGGCCCAGTGCTTAGCGCTGTTGCCTCACAGCAAGAATGTCAATGGTTCTAGGCTTTACCAAACCAGCGGGCATTTCTGTGTGGAGTTTGCTTGTTCTCCCGTGCTCACGTGGGTTTTCCCCGGGTCCTCCGGTTTCCTCCCACCGATTAAAAACATGCAACCTTAATTATTGATTGATTAACTTTATAGACTTGCTCCCTATCTAGTACCTATCTCGTTAAAGAGAACTACTATCTGCGCTTCAAACACTACGAAAAGAGGAGTTCTCGAGATCTACCTGAGCTCGATCTCCCTCTCGCCTAGCAACGGGAGGGAGCCCTGGGCTCGAGGATCTCATGAGCTCAGGGCTCTCTCCCGGGACATCATGCCAAACAAGCTTTATAATCAATCATCAGCTAAGTGTGAACTCTTGAAAATGCAACTATCAATTTAAGGCCATTTTGGTTCCAGTGACCTTCTGTCTATGAGGCAACAGTGCTAAACACTAATAATAATAATAACAATAATTCATTTTATTTGTAAATGGCGCCTTTCTAGACACCCAAGGTCGCCTTATCAACAAGTATCAACATGCTAGAACAAATTAAAACAAATAATAAAACATTGACCAAAAGTATAACCACACATCGCGAATATAAAATAACATGATAAAAACATGATAAAATAAATAAATAAAAAAATTGTTAAAGGAAAGCCTGCTTAAAAAGATGGGTCTTTAGACGAGATTTAAATGTGTCAAGACTATCACTTGCTTCTTAGATCCAGGGGAAGCGAGTTCCATAGCCGAGGAGCCATTGAGCTAAAAGATCTGTCTCCCATCGTGCTTAATATAGTGCGAGGTGGTACCAGGGAGAAAGAGTTGGCGGATCTAAGAGTGCGAGAAGGGGTGTAAATATGGAGAAGTTTGGTGAGATATTGAGGAGCAAGGAGCAACACTGAGCCACCGTGTCGCCATTTTGGTTCCAGTTGATTTCTATTTTATTTTAAATTTGTGTGCATCCACTTTGTTATTACTTTTAGTTTTTAACAAACATTATATATAGTTTTGTTGTTGTTTGGAGTATTTTAAGATTTATGGACAAAATTGATAATATGAAAGGCTAACAGGATCAATTCACCTTTGTTTTGTGTGTAAAGAGCAAATCTGTGTCTCTACAGTGTGTGTTTTCCAGCATCTGGACATCTGAGAAAAGCTGAGAAACTGTAATTGATAACAAGCATCTCTATAAGCTGTTACTGTCCCGCCACATCATGTCACACATAATCCTCAGATTTATAGACTGTAAACAAGACTCGCAACAGACCAACTGCACGCACACACACACACACACACACTTTCATCCTAGAATAAAGTGAGAACAGATATCAGATCTAATTCCCAGGATCCCTTGAGGAAAGATTTCCCAGAGTATGAAAATGAATCCGCTTCTGGAGCAGGTTTCAACACTAATTGCACTTCTCCATTTACACATGCATCTTAATGACTGTGGTTTGTCAGCGTGATATTCGGCATTAAGGACAAACACGACAACATCGCCGCAAAGACCACCCGTGTTTACTGTCCCAGCTGCAGCACACGTGAGGGTCCGCGAATATATGTGAACCAATGCTATCAGTGCATTAAATAACTTCACGATGCAAGAGAAAATACTAAACTGCACACGTTTTTCTTGGGTTCTTCTGTAGTTCATATTATGCCTCTTTTTGCAAGATGTAAAAAAAGTCTCTAGACCAGGGGTGCACAAACATTTTCTTATGAAGGGCCAACATCTAGCTTGATTGAGAGCTGTGGGCTGAAAGTAAATATAGCAAACTGTACATTAAAGTTTCCATGGGTTTCCTAATTTATTAAATATAAATTTAATATAAATAGGAATAATATAAATAGAAATATAAATTTCCTAATTTATTTCATAATATTTATAAATAAATAATAAAATACTTCAACCGTATTTACTAATATATTAAATTTTTTGGGACCTGTAAAGTAAATAATAAATACATTTTTGTTTAAATTTATTTATTGAATTTTTTTTAAATAAATAAAAAGTTAGTTTTATTTTAAATATATATAATCAATGAATTAATTTAAATCCATCTATTTCCTTTGCACATCAGAATAAATCCTCTCCTTTTCCTTTAATGGCACTTTTTTACCTAAATCCACAATACACATCAGAATGACGTTTACTTAATATTGCTAATATGCTAATGAGCAGATGTGTGTTAGTAATCCTTTATTAACCTGTAAATTAATAGACCGATTGATCGGCTAGAGATTGGTATCAGCCGATAAGTGAAGTTTATTTATAAACTAATTTCGAGAGGATCACGTGCTTATGATTGCTTGCGGACGGTCCCGCATAATCCAATTTATAATTTACCAATCAGACGATTCCTAAGCCACTATAAACACCCTAAGCTCCATATAACAGCCATCTTCGTTTTGAAGAATCCCCCCTTCCACCCTACTCCTCCCCTTTCCTAGATGGGTGGCAAGGTGGCCCAGTGGTTAGCACTGTTGCCTCACATCAAGAACGTCACTGGTTCTAGTCCTTACCAACCCAGCTGATGTTTCTGTATGGAGTTTACACGTTCTCCCCGTGTTCACGTGGGTTTACCGGTTTTTTTCCCACTGTCCAAAACATGCAACTTGAGTTAATTGACTAATCCAAATCAAACACTATAGACATGCTCCTAGTAAGTAGTTATCTCTTAAGAGCAAACCCTATCTGTTCATTAGCTACTACAGCAGGGGAGTTCTCGACATCTACCTGAGCTCAAACTCTCCTCTCGCCTTGCAAATGGGAGGGAGCCCCAGGCTCGAGGATCTTATGAGCTCAGGGCTCTCTCCCGGGACAGCATGCCAAACAAGCTTTAATCAATCATCAGCTAAGTGTGAACTCTTGAATCACATTTAATAACTCGATCGGTACTCGCCAATCTCATGAACCAATCGCATGTGTTTGTTTACGAGTTTACATGCAGAGGAACCAGACGTGCTAGTTGGAGAGCAAAATACTGAAATGGTCTTGCATGTATTTAAGCCTTTTTTACATATATAAGACCTGACAGTTCTGTGTGTTCACTAAAACCTGGCTGAACATTTTAATTAAATAAAAAACGTTAAAATAATTTTTTTTTATTTGAATATTTAATAATATACCTTTAAGTAATATACTTGCTGCAATAAACAAATATGTATTTTAGGTGTGCATTTGAACTTCTTATGCATCAAAAATGCGCTCCAAACCTTCTCTTCATTGAGACATGTTGAATTCCTCCATCATTTGCAATGTTTCTAAATTGCTTTGTTAGTCATTTTGCTTACCGATGTTTTTATCTGTTTATCTATTATCTTCTGTAAAGCTGCTTCTGACCATGACAAGTCCAGGCTAAATGGTTCTCAGAGATTATTTAGTGATTACATGCAGCATCCATCATTTTTCTAAGGCGAGATCTCCACTTTAGTATCATACTTAGAGGGAAAATGTGCTTTGTGCATTATCAAGCTTGAAGCATCAAAATCGGTACTCAGTATCGACCAATCACCATGACAAGGAATCAGTACTTGGTATTGGCTGCAAAAATCCTCATCGGAGCATCATTAGCATATATATATATACAAGGAGTGCAGAATTATTAGGCAAGTTGTATTTTTGAGGATTAATTGTATTATTGAACAACAACCATGTTCTCAATGAACCCAAAAAACTCATTAATATCAAAGCTGAATATTTTGGAAGTAGTTTTTAGTTTGTTTTTAGTTTGAGCTATTTAGGAGGATCTCTGTGTGTGCAGGTGACTATTACTGTGCAGAATTATTAGGCAACTTAACAAAAAACAAATATATCCCCATTTCAATGATTTATTTCACCAGTGAAACCAATATAACATCTCAACATTCACTAATATACATTTCTGACATTCAAAAACAAAACAAAACAAATCAGTGACCAATATAGCCACCTTTCTTTGCAAGGACACTCAAAAGCCTGCCATCCATGGACTCTGTCAGTGTTTTGATCTGTTCACCATCAACATTGCGTGCAGCAGCAACCACAGCCTCCCAGACACTGTTCAGAGAGGTGTACTGTTTTCCCTCCTTGTAAATCTCACATTTGATGATGGACCACAGGTTCCCTATGGGGTTCAGCTCAGGTGAACAAGGAGGCCATGTCATTAGGTTTTCTTCTTTTAGACCCTTTCTTGCCACCCAAGCTGTGGAGTACTTGGACTGTGATGGAGCATTGTCCTGCATGAAAATCATGTTTTTCTTGAAGGATGCAGACTTCTTCCTGTACCACTGCTTGAAGAAGGTGTCTTCCAGAAACTGGCAGTAGGTCCCGAAAAGGCCCCACAAGCTCATCTTTGATGATACCAGCCCAAACCACTCAGTACTCCACTCCACCTTGCTGGCGTCTGAGTCGGACTGGAGCTCTCTGCCCTTTACCGATCCAGCCACGGGCCCATCAAGACTCACTCTCATTTCATCAGTCCATAAAACCTCAGAAAAATCAGTTTTGAGATATTTTTGGCCCAGTCTTGACGTTTCAGCTTGTGTGTCTTGTTCAGTGGTGGTGGTTTTTCAGCCTTTCTTACCTTGGCCATGTCTCTGAGTATTGCACACCTTGTGCTTTGGGCCTCCAGTGATGTTGCAGCTCTGAAATATGGCAAAACGGTGGCAAGTGGCATCTTGGCACTGCACGCTTGACTTTTCTCAGTTCATGGGCAGTTTATTTTGCGCCTTGGTTTTTCCAGACGCTTCTTGCGACCCTGTTGACTATTTTGAATGAAACGCTTGATTGTTGGATGATCACGCTTCAGAAGCTTGGCCATTTTAAGAGTGCTGCATCCCTCTGCAATATCTCACTATTTTTGACTTTTCGGAGCCTGTCAAGTCCTTCTTTGACCCATTTTGCCAAAGGAAAGGAAGTTGCCTAATAATTATGCACACCTGATATAGGGTGTTGATGTCATTAGACCACACCCCTTCTCATTACAGAGATGCACATCACCTAATATGCTTAATTGGTAGTAGGCTTTCGAGCCTATACAGCTTGGAGTAAGACAACATGCATAAAGAGGATGATGTGCTCAAAATACTCATTTGCCTAATAATTCTGCTCTGCCTGTATATATATATATATTATATAATATCATGGTTTCCGCTACATTCATTCTTCCATGGCGGGGCGCCAGACCAAAATTCATCCTGCCACAGCTACATCTTATTCAAAACATTGTCATTTTTTTTTTTAAATAGCAGGTTATAATCGCACCAAAACGTATTAAAAAATAATGGAATTATAACAGCGCAAACTTTTCTGTAACCGTAGTAGTGCACGTGCGTTATTTGTTTAACCCAAGGTGACATACTGGCTGACTGACTGGCTGACTGACTGACAGGTGCGTGATGCGTGAGGCCAGCAAACACGACGAACAGTAGCTTTCAGTCAGGATGAACACAGTATCCATAATATACTTTATTTATAGATAAAGGTCTGGGCTCTGCATACAACAAAGACTTTATCTTGCTGGAGTTTATAGCCGTTTCACTTTACTTCAGGACGCATTAATGCCGCTCTGTAGGTCTGTTGGAGACATTTATAAATATTCCTAGCCAATCTAATAAATGTTGGAGACATATTCACTACATAAACGCACTAAATTGCACTTGAGCAGCGAATATTTGAGGGTGTGCAAGAAGTCTTGTGCACGAACAGAGGAAATCCTCGCATCCGCGCATGGATGGATTTGCTCTTCAGTGTTGGATATTAAACCACACTGAACTGAACTGAACTTAAACTCTGAAAACTGGACACAGATTCAATTCACTATAATCTTCTATGTTAAGCTGCTTGACACAATCTACATTTTAAAAGCACTGGAGAAATAAAGATGAATTAAATTAATTACTTTAAACTCCTTCTTTGTCCCTTAAAGACACCTTTTTTTCCTTAAAAATTCTACACTGTAAAAAGTTCATCAAGGGTGTTGTCTATAGGAATTATTTTAAAAAGTATATTTCTTCTAATAAATTGATTACCTTTTCTTTTTGAATTAATTTAAGTTTTACATTAAGTAAAAAGTGTGACTGTTTTTGTAACTTAATTTTACCTATCAAAAAATTGTGTTTTACTGACCTTCAAAATAAATTGCTTCTACAAAACTCTATTTAAGTGTTTATATCCAAAGAAAAATGTCACGGCCCGCCCACATGATGCAGCACGCATGCAGAGCATTAGCAACGACATCGTTGCTCATACCTGTACCGGACCAGTTTCGGATTTCTGTGGAGTTTTTGAGGGCTTTATACAACGTGCAACACATGTAAGTAACTATTTACATTGCATAAAGTTAGGTTTTAGCCGAATGAGCACGCATTTATTGCCTGTAAAATATAAACAATTCGCCTTTCATGACAGTAACATTAAGATTGTCAGTTTTGCAAGCGCCATGCGGCCTTACCGAATGTATTGAAGTTAACATTAATCTTAAAACAACTATCGCAAACGTAGGATCGATATATGTTAGATATATTGCCAGATTATGTTTCTATATGGTTTGTATACTTTTACAAAAAAAACATCGTCATTTTGTTTGTCTAGTAACGTTAGCTTTGGTGAATGTGAATTATTCTGTCTCAAATCATTCATCTTAAATGTTTCCAAATTAGCTACAGTAGCAAAACACCAGTAGCATGGGCTCTTATCCTCGTACATGTGTCAGTTAAAAGTTAATGGCTACGTTTAGTCACAGTTGTTGTTCCTGCTTGATTGCAAAAGATGAGGACATTATATTTTTGGCGCCCCTCTCTGCAATGTATCATAAAAATTCGTAAACACTTTAACTTTATCTTTTGATAGATTTGTTTGAAATATTTTAATTTGCCTTAAACCATTTGTTCAACTTAAAAGATTAAATATTTATTTGCATTGCAATTAAAGAAAGATGGCCTGCCCAGGTAACTGATTTATCACTGACATGCTGCTCACTCAGTTTTTGTTTAAAAGGCAAATAATAGTGAACAAAGACGTTGATGTGATGCTAGACACACTTTTTGCTGAACACTTGAAGATTCACCCCACATGTTTTATGGAGTATTGCGTTGCATAAGAATAAAAGGTTGCCAAATCTTTACACATCTTTGTTCCAAATACAGACAAACAATTGATGTATTACAGATAAATGAAGAATTCCGAAGGTGTACTGCAGTTCCACTAGAATTAGTGTTTATGTCCCAG
>LR812523.1:84704616-84745297 GCA_903798195.1 Danio kyathit | reverse complement strand
GATGTGTTGCATATAAAGCAAAAAAGTTAATTTTTTATTTTATGCATTTAAAATTTGTGGCCTCAAATGTTGTACACTGCCACCCTGTGGGGGGTTTGTTGTTGCTTTTGTTCGTTCTCTCTCTCTCTCTCTCTCTCTCTCTCTCTCTCTCTCTCAATTCAATTCAATTCAATTCAATAGTTGCTTTATTGGCATGACAAATGTTACAATTGTATTGCCAAAGCAGTTCTACAGTTTACATAAGAAGTAACATGCATATATAATAATAAAAACAAAACAGTAAACACAGTAAATAGTAGTAGTAAAAAAAAAAAAAAAAAAAGATGATATTTATACATAATAATTAAATAAAATATCAACAATACATCATATTATTCAATATATCACATTAATATTCAATATATCATATTATTATTCAACGTATCATATTATTCATACAAATCAATACAAAAATAATAATAAATCAGAATAAACTGTCCATTAAACAACCAACATTTTAGGATAAAACAGTAATAAAAATCATAATAATCAGTATATTTACAATGATTCATTTATCATAATCTAGGTGTGTGTGTGTGTGTGTGTGTGTGTGTGTGTGTGTGTGTGTGTGTGTGTGTGTGTGTGTTTGTGTGTGTGTGTGTGTGTGTGTGTGTGTGTGTGTGTGTGTGTGTGTGTGTTTGTGTGTTTGTGTGTGTGTGTGTGTGTGTGTGTGTGTGTGTGTGTTTGCAGGCGCATCACTGATGTTTTTATTGGTCTGCTCTCTCTTTTTGTGACAGGCATTAATGTATTGCGCCGCTAGAAGGACACAGTCAGTTTTTTCCCCTAGTAAATATTGAAGCTGTGTTTTATTGTCTGACTCAGTGAATTGTGGGTAAATGCTCTGTAGTTTGGGGTAGAATGTTTCTCTGATGTGCTGATAGTTTGTGCAGCGGGTGAGGAAGTGTTCCTCCGTCTCCACCTCTGCCTGGGCACAGTGTGGGCAGATGCGGCTCTCTCTGGGTTGCCAGTTCTGTCTGTATCGGCCCGTCTCTACAGTCAGACTGTGAGCACTCAGCCTGTATTTGCTCATTGTTGTTCTTAATTTACTGTCCTTTACTGCTCTCAGATATGTTGCTGTGGTATAATCTCTATTTAGGTCTAAATAATACTGAAGTTTACTTTGTTTTCCGGCTGCTTCATTCCAGTAAGTCAGATACTCTTCTTTTCGTGCATTTATTATTTGATTGGGCTTAATTCTGTGGATGAGCATGTCCGTGTCCTGATGCTGCCTGCTGTTAGTCATATTCGTTGTGTTGGTTTGTGTTTGCAGCTTCAGGACCATCTGAATCAGGGGGCTTTTTTCAATGTTTATTTCTTGGGTTTTGAGGGCTTTATAGTGATAAGAGTTGGGGTCACTCATTTTTATGTGTTTCCAAAATTTGACGGCTCGTTTCTCAACGCGCATGAGTAGAGGATACTGGCCTAATTCTGCCCTGCATGCATTGCTGGGTGTGTTCCTCTGTACCTTTAGGATGCTCCTACAGAACTCTGCATGTAGGCTTTCAATTGGATTCTTATCCCATTTATCAAACTCATGACTGAG
Organism: Danio kyathit; assembly: GCA_903798195.1. Lineage (NCBI taxonomy): Eukaryota > Metazoa > Chordata > Actinopteri > Cypriniformes > Danionidae > Danio > Danio kyathit. Next base: position 84,743,715 of record LR812523.1, on the reverse strand, counting down.
GAGAGGACCCCACACTTCACTCCCATATAGCACTATAGGTTCAATCACCGACTGGAAAATTTTGAGCCAGATTCGAACTGGAATTTCTATTTGTGTTGATTTTTTAATGGCGTAAAAGGCCCTTCTCGCTTTCTCTTTTAGTTCATTCACAGCCGAATTTAGTTTTCCATTAGCACTTATTTTCAACCCGAGGTATGTGTAGCTTGTGGCAGGTTTAACTTTTGTCATACCAAGAGTGAAACTGTGTCTATTTCCCTGACATCTGGGTTTTTTCTGGAATATTAGAGTTTTGGTTTTCTTTGGGTTAACGGTCAGGGCCCAGGTCTGACAGAAGCTGTGCAGGATGTCCAGCTGCTGCTGTAGACCCTCTTCTGTTGGCGACAGCAGCACCAGATCATCTGCAAACAGCAGGAACTTTACACTGGAGTCGTATAGTGTGAGACCCGGTGTATCTGCTTGCTCTAGGAGCATTGCCAATTGATTGATGTAAATATTGAAGAGGGTTGGTGACAGTGGACAGCCCTGTCTCACACCCCGTCCCTGAGTGAAGAATTCTGTTCACTTATTCCCTATTTCAATTGAGCACTGACTGTTTGAATACATTGTTTTTATAATGTTGTATGTTTTACCACCGATTCCTGATTCTAGAAGTTTAGAAAGCAGACCTTCATGCCAAATTGAATCAAATGCTTTCTGAAAATCTACAAAGCAAGCAAATATTTTGTTTTTGTTTTGATGGACGTATTTGTCTATCAGAGTCTGAAGGGTGAAGATATGGTCTGATGTTCTGTAATTTTGCAGAAACCCAACCTGACTTTTGCTGAGGACATTGTGCTCTGTAAGGAAGCCTATGTTGATGATGCTGCAGAACAGCTTCCCCAGATTACTGCTCACACAGATGTCTCTGTAATTATTAGGGTCTGATTTGTCTCCACTTTTAAATATGGGCGTTATTAATCCTTTATTCCATACGTCAGGAAAATCACCAACACTCAGAACCAAATTGAACAGTTTCATTATAGCCAATTGGAATTTGTGATTTATGTTTTTAATCATTTCATTAAGGATACTGTCTGGACCACTTGCCTTTTTTGTTGGTAGGACTTGTATTTTATCTAGTAGCTCTTTTTCTGTGATTGGATAGTCTAACGGATTTTGGTTTTTGCCAAATATTTGCTCTGTATGGGTTAATTTATCACATATAAGCGATTGTTCTGTACTCATGTTTATTTTACTAAACAGTTTTTCAAAGTGGTTTTTCCAGGTGTCTCCATTTTGTATTGTTAGCTGTTCATGTTTCTTTTTATTAAGGAGGTTCCAGTTGGCCCAGAAATTGTTTGAATCCACAGATTCTTTGATTGTTTTGAGCTGTTTTTGGATGTACTCTTCTTTCTTTTTTCTGATTGTGTTTTTATATTTTTAAGCTCCTCGCAGTACTGAAGACGTACATCTGTACTCTCTGGTTGTCTGTGTGTTTGATTTGCTAGTTGTCTTAAGTTTTTCCTTATTGTTTTACAATCAAAGTCAAACCATTTTTCATTCTCTTGTTTTTGTATAAAAGTTTTCTTAGTAGTTTTAATATTAGATATGGTTGCCAAATAATCAAATATGTCATTTATGTTTTCTACAGCTAGATTAACATCCTCTCCATTATGAGGATAACTATTTTCCATAAATTTATCCAAAAGCAAACCTATTTGGGGGTCTTCAATTGCGTTCCTGTATTTTTCAGAGCTGTCTTGTACCCATCTATAATTATTTTTAATGTTATACAGTTTACTGGATTGTGAAAATATATTAGTATTCTTGTTCCTTTTTATATAAAGTGTAATTTGGCTGTGATCTGATAGAGGTGTGTTAGTGGTTTAACAGTGAATGCACTGAAAGAGAACAGATCTAAATCTGTGATCATGTAGTCAACTGTTGAGTTACCGAGAAATGAGCTGTATGTGTATCTGCCCAGAGAGTCTCCTCTCACCCTGCCATTGACCAGATACAGACAGAGGCTTCGACACAGCTCAAGTAGGAGCTTTCCGTTCTTATTTATTTGAGCATCAGAGTTATTTCTAGAAACATTTACACTGTTTTGTTGATAACTCTGTCCAAATATGTATTTATTCCCACTGTCTGTGGTACAGTCAGTTAAGGACCCTGTTCTAGCATTGAGATCTCCACACAGCAGCACACTTCCCTGAGCCTGGAAGTGGATTATTTGAGTTTGGATGGTCTCATAGATGTTTTCATTATAATATGGAGATTCGGATGGAGGAATGTAAAGAGCACATAAGAATATGTCCTTTTGGTTTGACTGAGCTGATTGTCAATCTTGAGCCAGATATGAGATTCTTCTTTTTTAATTAATTTGATGTATTTATCGATTTCCAGTTTGTGCCAGAATATTGTGCCCCCCGAATCTCTACCATGTTTAATTTTTTCAAGTTTTTTAGATTAAATAGATATTTCACGATATCCTGGGGGACAAAGAGTGACCTCATCAGTTCTGCGCCATGTTTCCTGAAGTATTATGATATCTATGTCTGAAATGCTTTTCTGAAAATCCAAGGTGTTAACTTTACACCCAAGACTGGATGAGTTTCTCTCTCTCTCTCTCTCTCCTCTCTCTCTCTCTCTCTCTCCTTCAATTCAATTCAATTCAATAATTGCTTTATTGGCATGACAAATGTTACAATTGTATTGCCAAAGCAGTTCTACAGTTTACATAAAAAGTAACATGCATATACAGTATATAATAAAAAACAAAACAGTAAACAAGTAAATAGTAGTAGTTAATAAAAATAAATAAAAAGATGATATTTATACATAATAATTAAATAAAATATCGACAATACATCATATTATTCAATATATTACTTAATTATTCAACAAATCATATTATTATTCAACATATCATATTATTCATACACCAGTGTCCCACCAGTGACAATACAAGCCATATGGCACTGCTATGAGTGTGACATTGCGTTTATACAACAGTTTGACAGCATAATCGTGTATATACAAATTTTAATCAAACTTTTTTTTTTGAGAGTCTCAAAAATCTTTTTGTAAGAGGAACTACTTTCCTCCGCCGTTCATTCACATCTCCAGCTGACGTCAGAACAGTAGAAACCGCTGCTCATTCACCAACGTCACTTTAGAGCTAGTGTTTGAATGATTCTCTAGCGTAATGTGATTTTGCTCACATTTTAAGATTATAAGGCTGAACATCATGAAATGTCATCAGTCTACAGAGATTTCCCAGTATTTCTCTGTTGCAATCGGGAGATCACAATAATTAACCCTGAAAAAGCCAAAGCAAAGCAAACACTAGCAGATTACTGTGGTATAAAAACAGCACTACAGCATACACAAGAGAGAGCGAGATTGACTTAGAGTGTCACTTACCTGCTTTATAATAATTATAATCTGATCAGCTGTAGTTTAAGGTTTATGCTGAGTTTTTCTCCTCTTAGGGCTTATTATGTGCTCTCTGTCACCATCTTGTGGCGGAACGTCAACTGTTTTCGCACTATCCTTATAGATAAACTGCATAGATGCAATCTAAACAGCTACATTCTCACCTAAATAAGCCTCAACAGTACATGATGTTGTCCAACAGCTGCAATATTTGTCAAACTGTAGTGAGTTTATCCATCTGCTCTCACTCTATGTGGGCGGAGTAATACACAAGGGTGAAGAGGCTGTACGAGTGCTGTTATTGCAGAATATCACACGACTATCAGCCAATCAGAATCAAGAACCAAACAGAACTGTTGTGTCTATAAATATATATATATATGCTCATTATGATTTGCTTTTCAGTCAACAGTGAGTTTGCGATGCTTCACTTTGCACTTCACGTGTCTCCCTGTTTCACTTTCTGGCTCTGATTTGAATCGCTGTCATAAATCAAATCGAGATGAAGTAAAATCCCTGAATGGTGTGTTTTTTGGGGGCTTTTTAAATCATTAAACAGTTAAACTCGTCTGGGAATCACATTTCAGGTTCCCTTACCGCATGTTTTCCATTGTAATATGGCATTTCTTTGTGAGGTTGGCCCAGATGTACAGTCTGGGAGCTTTATTGGACTTTCTAAGCATTGACCTTTCATTGTGACTGCAAATTGTGCCGTAAGCATTTAAGCATTTCTGTGATATTACAGTATAGATTCAGCGTCTCCTCTGAAGTCGCAGGAGGCCTGAGCTTGTTTTTTTTCCCTTCATTGTGTGAAAAACAAACAATTAGTGGCCGTGCATGCAGAGCTCATTCAATACATCCGGCAATAATTAATGCAGAGCTGGTGTTTCAGTGCACTGCTCAATTAAATGCACTGACCACATACATGGACATAGAAAATATATGACGCACAATATCATCTTACATGTTATTTCATAGGCAGCACAGTGGCACAGTGGGTAGCACAATCGAGTCCCGGCTGGGTCAGTTGGTGTTTTGTGTGGAGTTTGCATGTTCTCCACGTGTTGGTGTGGGTTTCCTCCGGGTGCTCCGGTTTCCCCCGCAGTCCAAACACATGCGCTATAGAGGAATTGATGAACTAAATTGGTGTGTGTGTGTGAGAGAGAATGAGTGTGTATGGGTGTTTCCCAGTACTGGGTTGCAGCTGCAATATATTATATTTTTTCATGTTTCTGTAGATCTTTTCCTCTTTATTAAAATTATATTTATTAAAGTTCAATATGTATATTACCTAAAATAAATGCTGGGTTGTTTTAACCCAACTTTGGTCCAAGTATGGAGAAACAAATTTGACAGTTGGGTTAAATGTAATTTAAATTTGATTTAAAATTAAATGTTATATATGTAAAGTTGAAGTCAGAATTATTCGCCCCCCCCCCCCCCCCCCCCTTGATTTATTTATTTTAAAAAATATTTTATTAGAGGTGTGAACCTACACTGGTCTCACGGTTCGGTTCGGTTACGATTATCATGCCATCGATTCGGTTCAATTCGATATCTCGGTGCATCACGGTGCATTGACGATGCTTTCCCCAAACACAGTTTTAAATTTGGGGCTGTCTGTATAAACACACACACACACACACACACACACCACACACACATAGACACACAGCACCAAGCAAGACACAGAGCATCACGCCTTCTGTCATTCACACACATATACGCACACACAAACATAGACAGCAACACACAGCATCGCTCTCTCTCATTCACACACATAAACACACACACACACACACACACAAACACACACACACACACACACATAGACACACAGCACCAAGCAAGCGACACAGAGCATCAAGCCCTCTCATTCACACACATACACGCACACACAAACATAGACAGCAACACACAGCATCGCTCTCTCTCATTCACAGTCCACACACAAAACACACACACACACACACACACGTGCTTGCTTGCTCGGGAGCGATATTGTTAGACCGCCCGCTCCTGTTCAACTTACACCAGAGAGTTACCGACCGCTCCCGCGCTTTATTCGGAAATTTATTTCCGCGCCGCAAGAAATCGGGTCTGGTCCAGCGGCTCCCGCCTTACACCCGCGGGAATGCAGACCTCTATCCAGAAGTATCGCCGTATCAGCCGAGAGGAGAGGAAAAAGTCACGCCAGCAGGTCAAATGGGCCACAGCGAGAGAGAAAAAAGAGAGTATGGCGTTTACTTTCATTCTCTCAATCACAGTGAAAATAGGGGCTTTCTGCTGTAAGTGTCAGTGAAAGAGTGTCCCAGAAAACACACACGCATTGAATTGTGCACAGTTTGTGCGTCAAGTAGGTGAAGCGTTGTAAACACTTGCGCTCAACTCCCTCGCCATAGTAAGCTACCGCGACCATAGCGCGCAGGAGATAAATGACGTCAGTACATAATAACCCGGTTATGATAATTACTGAACCGATACCGAATTGTCCGCGTCTGCATCGCGGTGCACCGAAGAACTACGATTAATTTTGACACCCCTATGTTTTACAAATTATGTTTAACAGAGCAAGAAAATTTTCACAGTATGTCTGATAATATTTGTCTTCTGGAGAAAGTCTATTGTTTTATTTCGGCTAGAATAAAAGCAGTTTTAAAATTTTTAAAACACCATTTTAAGGTCTAAATTATTAGCCCCTTTAAGCGAATTTTTTTTTGTCGATAGTCTACAGAATAAAAACCATCAATGACTTGCCTAATTCCCCTAACCTGCCTAGTTAACCTAATAACCTAGGTAAGCCTTTAAAGGTCACTTAAAGCTGTATAGAAGTGTCTTGAAGAATATCTAGTCTAATATATTTACTGTCATCATGACAAAGATTAAAATAAATCAGTTATTAGAGATGAGTTATTAACAACTATTATGATTAGAAATGGTGTTGAGAAAATCTGCTCTCCATTAAACAGAAATTGGGGAAAAAATAAACAGGGGGGCGAATAAATCTGACTTTCAACTGTTAATATATATATTTTTTATTTAACCTTCAAATAACAAACAGCATTTTCAGCTTCCATTGTTTAAACATGTATAACATTATATCCAAGCAACATCTAATAAACAATGTAGTACAAAATAATAACAATAATATAATAATAATAATAATAATAATAATAACATAATAAACCTTAAATAATAAAAAGAAAATACATTACATTCAGGGGGGTCAGTCTATATAAGCTGACAAAAGTTTAGAGAGCTTTGAGGCGCCTTTTGTTTTAACCAGTTTTATGGATTTATATAAAAATGTTGAAATCATTTTCAATGCTTTGAAACCGAGGAGAAACTTTAACAAATCGACATTTGTGAATATAAAATTTTGCTTTTTTCATAAAATGCCAAATTTCACAATAAGATAGTCAACCACAGGTATTACATGTTTTGTCATCAACCACTCATACTATCTGTCTCAAAAGGCTTTGACAGTAGAACAACTATAAAACAAGATTTTCCTGAGATTCAATATCTTTCAAGCAGAAAATACAAGCATTGCTGTCTAAATTAAGTCTTATTCTAAGAATTTCATTACATGGAATAAGTGTCATTAATTGTTTTGAAATGTACTTCTTTCATTAACAGGGAAATGACAGGTATACTTCAATAGTGTCCGCTTTAGAAAATCTCTCAGATACATTTTTCTTTTAACCGAAGAGGAAAATATTCTTTTGTCAGTAGTGACCTCAACACCTTGTTGTTACATTTTATATCCAGATATTAATAATTATCAATAAACAGATCAACCAGTGTAGGTATTACAGAAGAGTGTTGCACTATACCTTTAACTAAATTCCTCAAAGCTACAGGAATAGCTTTGAATTCAAATAATAATAATTACCCAACATTGGGTTTGCCCATATTTGGTTGGGTTGCGACAGCATTGTTTAGATTGCAGCATTTTTAATAATAATAATAATAATAATAATAATAATAATAATAATAATAATAATAATATCCAGTTTTGGGGAAAAATGATCAATTATAATCAAAAGTCACTTTAAAAAGGAACTAAATATGTTGTTTGTGTTTTTTTTTAAGTAATACCAGGCTTAAACTTGTAATATATTACATTTTTTACACAACACTGTTAATATTCAACGACGGAAATAACAACAACACCATCATTAATTCTTGTGTTTTTCCACTAAAATCTGTTTTAATAACAGAAATGCACAAGACTCATAAGCTGAGGATGCAGCGCTTCTACATTATAAAAACTGATGGGTTATTATAACCCAATATTGGGTCAAATATGGACAAACCCAAATGTTGGGTTCATTTTATCAATAAAATTTTAAGTGCACTTTTTAATCAAATTTGTTCATATTTGACCCAGCATTAGGTTACAACAACCCAACGTTTGTTAGAGTGCAGGAATTCGAATATGCATTGATTATCAAATATCATACCACACACACTGGGTTATTTTTATTTTATTTATTTGTTATTAAATTTACAGCCCAGCTTTACCCAATGGTTGGGATTGTCCGTATTCTGCCCAAGTTTGGGTTGAAAAAACTGATTTTTAGTCTCTCTGTTTTAACCCAAGGTTTGTTTCCAATATGGACAACATTGGCATAAAAGGTGTCATTTAATTTATTTCATTTAAAAAAAAAAAAAATAAAACCAATGTTGGGTTTGTCCATATTTGACCCAACATTAAGTTATACTACCCAGTATTTTTAAAGTGAACACGTCTGGGTTATTTGAGAACAAATATGGACAACGCATGGACAAACCCAACTGTTAAGTTAATTTGATCAATTCCATTTTAATGACACTTTTTAACCAAATGGTTGGGTTGGGTCATATTTGACCCAGCATTAGGTTACAACAGCCCAACATTTGTAGAGTGCAGAATTAGAATATGCATTGATTATCAAAATGTCATACCACACACACACTGGGTTATTTTAATTAAATTTATTTATTATTAAATTTACAGCCCAACTTTAACCCAATGGTTGGGATTGTTCATATTTGACCCAGCGTTAGTTTACAACAACCCAACATTTGTTAGAGTGCAGGAATTATAAGATGCATTGATATCAAAATGTCATTCCACACACACTGGGTTCATTTTATTTATTTATTTGTTATTAAATGTACAAGCCCACTTTAACCCAGTAGTTGGGTTGTCTGTATTTTACCCAAATTTGGGTTGAAAAAACTCAGCATTTTTAGTCTCTCTGTTGTAACCCAATGTTGTTTCCAATACGGACTACATTGGCATAAAAGGTGCCATTTAATTTAGTTTAGTTCTTTTTTTTTATTAAACCAATGTTGGGTTGTCCATATTTGACCCAATATTAAGTTATAATAACCCAGCATTTTTTAAAGTGAACATGTCTGGGTTATTTCATCATAATTTGGACAGCGCATGGTTTTAAACCCAACTGTTGGGTTCATTTGATCAAAAACATTTTTACTACACTTTTAAACAAATGGTTGGGTTTGTTCATATTTGACCCAGCATTAGGTTACAACAGCCCAACATTTGTTAGAGTGCAGGAATTATAAGATGCATTGATTATCAAAATATCATACCACACACACTGGGTTATTTTTATTTTATTTATTTGTTATTAAATTTACAGCCCAGCTTTACCCAATGGTTGGATTGTCCGTATTCTCGCCCAAGTTTGGGTTGAAAAAACTGAATTTTTAGTCTCTCTGTTTTAACCCAAGGTTGTTTCCAATATGGACAACATTGGCAATAAAAGGTGTCATTTTAATTTAGTTTCATTAAAAAAAAAAAAAAAATTAAACCAATGTCCATATTTGACCCAACATTAAGTTATAATAACCCAGTATTTTTAAAGTAAACACGTCTGGGTTATTTGAGAACAAATTTGGACAACGCATGGACAAACCCAACTGTTAAGTTAATTTGATCAATTCCATTTTAATGACACTTTTTAACCAAATGGTTGGGTTTGGTCATATTTGACCCAGCATTAGATTACAACAGCCCAACATTTGTTTAGAGTGCAGGAATTCGAATATGCATTGATTATCAAAATGTCATACCACACACACTGGGTTATTTTAATTTAATTTATTTATTATTAAATTTACAGCCCAACTTTAACCCAATGGTTGGGATTGTTCATATTTGACCCAGCGTTAGTTTACAACAACCCAACATTTGTTAGAGTGCAGGAATTATAAGATGCATTGATTATCAAAATGTCATTCCACACACACTGGGTTCATTTTATTTTATTTATTTGTTATTAAATGTACAGCCCAACTTTAACCCAGTAGTTGGGTTTGTCTGTATTTTACCCAAATTTGGGATGAAAAAACTCAGCATTTTTAGTCTCTCTGTTGTAACCCAATGTTGTTTCCAATACGGACTACATTGGCATAAAAGGTGCCATTTAATTTAGTTTAGTTCTTTTTTTTTATTAAACCAATGTTGGGTTTGTCCATATTTGACCCAATATTAAGTTATAATAACCCAGCATTTTTAAAGTGAACATGTCTGGGTTATTTCATCATAAATTTGGACAGTGCATGGACAAACCCAACTGTTGGGTTCATTTGATCAAAAACATTTTTACTACACTTTTTAAACAAATGGTTGGGTTTGTTTATATTTGACCCAGCATTAGGCTACAACAACCCAACATTTGTTAGAGTGCAGGAATTAGAATATGCATTGATTATCAAAATATCATACCATACAAACTGGGTTATTTTAATTTTATTTATTTGTTATTAAATTTACAGCCCAACTTTAACCCAATTGTTGGGACTGTCCATATTTTACCCAAATTTGGGTTGTAACACTAAGACGCTTTGTTGTAACCCAATGTTGTTTCCAATATGGACAGCACTGGCATTGGTTTAATTTTTAAATAAATTAAACAAAATGTTGGATTTGTCCATATTTGACCCAACATTGAGTTATAATAGCCCAGCATTTTTAAAGTGAACACTTCATTTCATCATAAATTTGCCAACCCATGGACAAACCCAAATGTTGGGTCAATTTTATGTGTACAGTGTCAATTGTAGACATTCTGCACTGGTTTCAGAGGTCAGTGAAGGTCAGACAGTGGCTATAGATCCCGCAAGTCTTTGTCTGATTGGATCTCTTCAGTTTTGGGCACAGAATGAGACGTGTGTGTGTGTGTGTGTGTGTGTGTGTGTGTGTGTGTGTGTGTGTGGTGTGTGTGTTGTGTGTTGTGTGTTGTGTGTGTGTGTGTGTGTGTGTGTGTGTGTGTGTGTGTGTGTGTGTGTGAGTGAGTGAGTGAGATCGATAGGCAATCCTCTATTGTCAGGCCGGATCTGCTCTGTTTGTGATTTCTCAAGTGTTTTCGATTAATGTGGACCCGGCCTTCACTTCACTCACAATAAATAACACAGAGGAGGAAGAGAAATACAGCTAAATGTTCAGATCACGTCAGCACTGATCTGTGTGTGTGTGAGGTCAGACTTGTACAGTAAAACACAATATCTTCAGTGTGTAATGGCGGCCAGCATCGATTCTTCTCTGTTATATTGAAAACAAACATATATTTTGCTGCTAAAGACCGAACCGCTGTGATATTTCATGACTATACTGTAATGCTGATGGAGCTCCTGTGAGACGACAAGAAAAGTAAATGTTTCTGCAAACTTAAATCAGATCTGACTGAGAAACAGAAACAGATTAGCAGACATTTGTATGTGAGAAATGGTCAATGCAGTGCTGAAGAGTGCACCGAAACCTGCCGTTGTAGGATCCTCTTCAGAAATATATATTTCATAATCAATAAATAAACATTAAGGCTTTTTTATTACAAAATTATTTTTAGAAGATTATTGGAGAATATTAAATATGAAAATAATATTTAAGACGGTCTACTTTCAAAATGTCATGTTTATTTATTTATTGATGAATTCATTAATTCTTTTGTTTTTTTAATTAATTTATGTATTTATTCATTTTTATTTAAAAAATAATTTTTTATTAATTAATTTATTGATTGATGAATTCATTTTTTCAGTTGCTTATTTATTTATTGATTGATGAATTCATTTTTTCAGTTGCTTATTTATTTATTGATTGATGAATTCATTTTTTTCAGTTGCTTATTTATTTATTGATTGATGAATTCATTTTTTCAGTTGCTTATTTATTTATTGATTGATGAATTCATTTTTTCAGTTGCTTATTTATTTATTGATTGATGAATTCATTTTTTCATTTATTAATTAATTAATTTATTCATTCATTTATTTATCCATTCATTTATTTATTTATTTATTTATGCATTCATTCATTTATTTATTTATTTATTTATGCATTCATTCATTTATTTATTTATTTATTTATGCATTCATTCATTTATTATTCATTTATTTATGCATTCATTCATTTATTTATTCATTCATTCATTTGTTTTTTAATTTTTTTATTTATTCATTTTTATTTATTTATTTATTTATTTATTTATTTATTCATTAATTAATTAATTAATTTATTAATTAATTAATTCATTTATTTATTTATTCATTTATTTATGCATTCATTTATTTATTCATTCATTTATTATCCATTTATTTATTTATTTATTTATGCATTCATTCATTTATTTATTCATTTATTTATGCATTCATTTATTTATTTATTTATTTATTTATGCATTCATTTATTTATTCATTTATTTATGCATTCATTCATTTATTTATTCATTTATTTATTTATTTGCTTATTTATTCATTTATTTATTACTTATGTATTTATTTATTTATTTATTCATTCATTTATCCATTTATTAATTATTTATTAATAATTTTGTATTCATTTATTTTATTTATTCATTCATTCATCTTTCAGTTGTTTGTTTATTTATTTATTTAGTGATTAATTCATTTTTTCATTTATTTATTTATTCATTTATTTATGCATTCATTTATTTATGTATTTGTTTATTTATTTATTTATTTATTCATTCGTTCATTTGTTTTTTTGTTCATTTATTAATTTTTAAATATTTATTCATTAATTTATTTATTTATTCATTTATTTATTCATTTATTTATTCATTTATTCATTTATTTATTTCATTTATTCCTTTATTTATTCATTTATTTATTATTTATTTATTTATTTATCAATTTATCAATTAATTAATAATTTTTTTATTCATTTATTTATGCATTTAATTTATTCATTCATTCATTCATTTGTTTTTTAAATTGATTAATTAATGAATTAATTTATTTTTATTTATATATTTGTTTTTTTATTTATATATTCATTCATTCATTTATTTATTTTTTGTGTCTTATTTTATTTTATTTGGACACTGTAGACAATAAAATGTAAATTTAAAACCTTTGTTTTGTAATTTTTTTTTAAATGCATATTAAAGTAACACAAATCTGCGTTTGTGTTTACTTTTTACTTCAAACTTTAATATTTAGTTCAATGTCTTGCCCTGTTTTTATTTTATTTTATTTAATAATTTCATTTCTTTTTTATCGTCAATTGGGTTTTGTTTATATTTCACACACATAAACATTACATTATTTCACATTATAGTTTAATACAGTTGGGTTTGTTTATATTTCACCCAATATTGGGCTACACAAACCCATATTATTATTATTATTATTAATTTTCCTTTGGCTTAGTCCATTATTTATCAGGGGTCGCCACAACGAAATGAACAGACAACTATGTTTTACGCAGCGGATGCATTTTCAGTTGCAAACCAGTACGGGGAGAACATCCAAACTCCGCACAGAAATGCCAACTGACCCAGACTCGAACCAGTGACCTTCTTGCTGTGAGGCCACAGTGCTAACCACTGAGCCACCGTGCCGCCTAACTTCCTATTATTTTTTTTTATTAATTTGTATATATTATTATAATGTTTTAGATTGTTTTTGTACTAAACTCCATTAGTGTAAATCATGTATCTGTATTTTCTTTTATAGTGCGCTTGTCAAAAAGAAATCTATTTATCATCCGCTCGTATCTGTTTCATCCAAAAATCCTTCAGTAGCATTAAAGCCCTGCTGCCCCTCAAAAACATATTAAAATAGCCGATGTTTCATAGACGATACGCTTATTTAAAAGTGTCAGGAAGACAAAACCGATGCTTGAAAACCTAATAAATGCTGTTCACCTGTGGCTGACGCGTCTGCTTTTATTTCCAAAAGAAAGGAGCTTCACATTTCCAAAGTTCACTGAAAATTGTGACTCTTATTTTGCAAGTGTATCCTGAACAATGAAACAATGACCCGTCATTATCTGCTGCAGCTTTAATACCATATTACTCATAAGCACATGATTTATATATATATATATATATATATATATATATATATATATATATATATATATATATATATATATATATATATATATATATATGTGCGTGCGTGCGTGCGTGCGTGCGTGCGTGCGTGCGTGCGTGCGTGTGTGTGTGTACCGAAGGCAAAAAGCAGAGTTTGATAGAAAGTATTGTTGTCTGAACACGACGGAAAGTTCAGTCCAAGAGCCCTCCAGAAGTGAAGGTCCAATTTTTCGAAGTGAAATCTAAAATGAATGGAATACAAAAGGTCAGTGTTGTCGTGGATTCAATTATTTGGTGAGAGCTTTATGGAGTCGGCGAGATGTGACTGTGTTTTACAAACACTTGGCTCTGCGGAGCCCAAAACAAAAGCAAACCTGTAAGTTGATCTGCTTGTCATCCCGAACCCAAACCTGATCAATTTTCTGGAGATGAAAAGAGTTGGAAGATACACTGTGAGCGTCTCTCCAGTATTGCTGTATATGAGGTTTTCTTTATTGAGTTACAGCCGATCTCTCATTTCACTTCATATGTGACCCTGGACCACAAAACAACAGTCATTAGTCTCCATTTTGTTTGCTGACCCCAGTAAATGCATCATCTGTTTTGCTAATCTAGAAAGCTGTAAATGTGTTGAGATCTGGGGAATGTGCTGCTGTTCTTCTCCATCTCTTTTGATAAATGACGTGCTGGTTCAGTTTATAACTTAAATATCCTGAATGTATCATGCGTATCACACTTTCTGTTTCGTGTCTGATCTATATTTTTGGCACCATGGCTGGTTGAGAAAACATGTTGTAAATAGCAAGTCAGTTAACACAATTCTTCCTATAAGGGATAGACAGATATGACTTTAGTTTATTTGTATTTTTTTATTTAATGTATTTATTAATGTATTTGAATAATTAATTGATTCATTGATTAATTAATGTATTCATTGATTTTTTTTTTATTTTAATTTATTTATTTAATTAATTCATTCATTAATTTATGTATTCATTATATTTTATTTTATGTATTTTTATTTAATTTGACTTATTTTATTTTTATTATATTTTATTTAAATTGTTTATTTATTTAAATTATTATTTGATTAACTGATTAATTAATGCATTCATTCATTTTTTTATTTTATTTTATTTTACTTTTTATATTTTTTATTTTATTTAAATGTATTATATTTAAATTTATTCATTTATTTATTTAAATGATTAATCAATCGATTGATTGATTGATTGATTGATTGATTAATGAATTAATTTATTCATTCTTTTTATTTTTTATTTTATTTATTTTTTATTTTACTTTTTAATTTTATTTTTTATTTTATATAATTTAAATTTATTTATTTATTCAAATAATTAATTAATTGATTAATTTATTTATTCATTCCTTTCACCTTTTATTAAATTAAATTTTACTTTTTAATTTAATTTTATTTTATTTAACTTATTTTATTTAAATATATTTAATTAATTAATAATTAATTAATTAATTAATTTGTTAATTAATGTATTCATTCATTTGTTTAATATTATTTTATTTTATTTTATTTAACTTTTTTTTTTTTTACTTATTTTATTTTATGGATTGTATATATCTGATACCAATACAAATTTTAAGAAAAATATTAGGTCAATTACATTACTAATATTGGTCGATTGCATACAGTAATTAATGTGCTAACATTAATAGCTATTTTGTTCTGCAATTATTCATTTTTACTGAACAAGGAATGGACCCATTTAACATTCAACTGCAACATTTTAAGATTTAAGATTTAAAAAAAAAACCTTCAAATATTTTTGCCTTTCAGCATTTATTTTAACAACAGTAACATTTATTTGACCTAAAATAGAGCTTATATATTTAATAAATTTATCAAATCACATATCAAATAAACCAAATATTGACTCAGTAAATTGCAGCCGGTTTCTTTTATTGGACAAGACATTTTATCCCAAATGAATGCAGCACACCAGTTGCTCTCCAAATGCACGTTTGATAATTTGCTCATATTAAATTCAGGTCTAATATAATATTGTACAGATATAATTTATTTTTTTGCAAGTATTTGATAATTAATAAACCATCAATACTGGCCTTTTTCATATTACTGCTCATACGGTAATGGCTTTAAATTCAATTCAACATCGGTCGATAAATATCCCAACGAGTGATGACCTGCAACCCAGTACTGGGAAACACCCATACACATTCTCTCTCACACACTCATACACTACAGCCAGTTTAGTTGATCAATTCCCCTATAGCGCATGTGTTTGGACTTTGGGGGAAACCGGAGCACCCGGAGGAAACCCACGCCAACATGGGGAGAACATGCAAACTCCACACACACAATGCTGGGACTCAAACCAGCGACCTTCTTGCTGTGAGGCCACAGTGCTATCCACTGAGCCACCATGAGCGTGTTTAATCAAACTCACATTTTGGTAAGCCAGAGTTAACTCATGCGCTCAATAGGACACATTTTCCTATTGAAATGACTGGAAAAAGAATCTAAATGACACTAAATTAACTCTATATAAAGACATCGGCAGTGGATCACCAATTCCAGGAGTCGCCATGGAAACAGATGCTATGGAGAGCAGGTTAAAGAGTGCAACAGTTGCTTTCCCAAAGTAAAAACTCCTTCATTTTCTTCATAGTGAAATGGATTTTTTTAAACTGCTGTGATCGAGGTTGTTAATCGATTGTATCTGCCTTTGCTGAAGCCATCTGTTCCCATTCTCTACATTACTGAATAGTGAAGTTAGTGATACGTACTGAATTACCTAATCAGTGTTGTTTTTAATGTGATGGTGTCTTTGGCAATGCATCATGGGACTGTAAAAGACATTGAAATTAGGGCTGGGCAATAATTCGATATCAATATATATCGCGATAGAATTTTTTTCAATAACGATGATATGATTTTTGAACCCATTTCCGATATTTCAATATAAATTTGCATATATATAAATATATATATTATTATTTATATAAGATCTTATACATGTATCACTTGTCACTGAATGACGTTCAGTGCTCAGCCGTCAGAAAGAGCGTGATCTGATGTCACTTACGTGATGACGAACATCACAGAAACGCTGCCAGCGCTCAGCACAGCAGTTGGTTAAGCTGCGCCGCAGAAAGTTTTAGCTACAAAATGAGTGCTCTGAATACAGATGCGAATGAACAAGCTTCCACAAGTAAGAATGCAGACAAAATAGTTGATGAGAAAGGAAAGACTAATGCAGTGGTGTAGAAGTGGTTCAGTTCAGTAAAGTTAGCAACAGATTCGTCTTTTCCGGATCAATAACTCATGACCGAAACATTGTTCCTACACAAATAGCACATTTTTTCAACTGTCGCAATGTATACAACCACCTACAACCTTATTTTCCTAAAAATGAGCTTTCCTACGCGCTGGACGCAATATATTGATCTCTATGCGCAGGCGGCAAAGACACCGATCCCTAGGGACCGTCTACAAAGAGCAAAACGCAAAAACCAATACTACAAAAGCTGTCAATAACTTCCCTCTAACTCATTATACTGCCATCAAACTCAGTTCACACATCACTGCTGTCCTGCTGGTTAGACTACAACACTTATTTTTCTAAAAAACTATTTTGCATATTTTTTATGAATTTTTGAGCTTTATTTATTTGATAGTTTATTTCACATTTCTTGTTTGAATAGGCTAAATACAAATAAAAAGTGAACAAATTTTTTTGTGCTGTTTTTATTTTTTTTTAAAGTTATAAGAGTCTGGAGGTATTATCGACTTTGCAAATTCACTTTGCAGACATTTGTAGGTACAGACATCCATTGTGTGCGTTCTTGGGAGTTTTTCCTTTCTTTTTAATATTGTCCATATCGATATCGTAATTATATCGTATCGACCGAAATAAAAAAATATATCGTGATATAAATTTTTGCCATATCGTCCAGCTCTAATTGAAGTACATTGCAGGGTTCAATGTAGGGATTAGAGCTGGACGATATGGCAAAAATTTATATCACGATATATTTTTTTATTTCGGTCGATACGATATACGATATCGATATGGACAATATTAAAAAGAAAGGAAAAACTCCCAAGAACGCACACAATGGATGTCTGTACCTACAAATGTCTGCAAAGTGAATTTGCAAAGTCGATAATACCTCCAGACTCTTATAACTTTTTTTTTTAAATAAAAACAGCACAAAAAAAATTGTTCACTTTTTATTTGTATTTAGCCTTTACAAACAAGAAATGTGAAATAAACTATCAAATAAATAAAACTCAAAAATTCATAAAAAATATGCAAAATAGTTTTTTAGAAAAATAAGTGTTGTAGTCTAACCAGCAGGACAGCAGTGACGTGTGAACTGAGTTTGATGGCAGTATAATGAGTTAGAGGGAAGTTATTGACAGCTTTTGTAGTATTGGTTTTTGCGTTTTGCTCTTTGTAGACGGTCCCTAAGCATCGGCCTCTTTGCCGCCTGCGCATAGAGATCAATATAATGCGTCCAGCGCGTAGGAAAGCTCATTTTTAGGAAAATAAGGTTGTAGGTGGTTGTATACATTGCGACAGTTGAAAAAATGTGCTATTTGTGTAGGAACAATGTTTCGGTCATGAGTTATTGATCCGGAAAAGACGAATCTGCGAATCTGTTGCTAACTTTACTGAACTGAACCACTTCTGCACCACTGCATTAGTCTTTCCTTTCTTATCAACTATTTTGTCTGCATTCTTACTTGTGGATCTTGTTCATTCGCATCTGTATTCAGAGCACTCATTTTGTAGCTAAAACTTTCTGCGGCGCAGCTTAAACCAACTGCTGTGCTGAGCGCTGGCAGCGTTTCTGTGATGTTCGTCATCACGTAAGTGAGATCAGATCACGCTCTTTCTGACGGCTGAGCACTGAACGTCATTCAGTGACAAGTGATACATGTAGAAGATCCTATATAAATAATAATATATATATTTATATATATGCAAATTTATATCGGAAATGGGTTCAAAAATCATATCATCGTTATTGAAAAAAATTCTATCGCGATATATATTGATATCCAATTATTGTCCAGCCCTAATAGGGATGCTCAAAATAACCGTTAACCGTTAACCGAAAGGGTGCGTTTGTAACCGATTAATGGTATCAGTTAAACGATTAAAAAATATTATTTTATATATTTTTAAAATGTGGCTGCATAAGGGACCGATCACCGAAAGCGCTTTTTGCGAGGCGCATATTTTGAATGGTTTTAAGCGCTGTGTATGTGTCCTGCGCGCCTCACATTATGCCATTGCCCGCTGTGTGCTCCCAGTTGAAATAAAAGTCAACTGAGCCGAAAAAGCGTTTTACGTCAGTCGTCTGTTTCATTCTTCAATTATGTTATGCTGCTCTCTTATATGTGCTAAATATAGCTACAAGTCACAAGTATTTATTTAGTAGAGGTCATGTTGTCTGGCTCCCAAGCGGCAACCTCCCGCTCTCCCTCGGGAAGCCAATACGGAAGTAACTAAAACTGCAGTTCATCGACTCGCCTGGGGGGCTGGCTCCAGGAAGTCCAAGTGCTTTCTTTCTGCATTGGTAAATTGGCCATTTTTACAGCTGCTAAAAACATGTTTACAAACGATGGCTTTGGTGCATATAGCTATAATTACCCTTCATGACAACTCTGAGGGGGGTGAATTTTTTTATAACTCATCCATTTCGTTTTTATTAGGTTATATTAAGTCTGCATAATTAAGGGCATGGCCACTTGAGTGACAGCTAGCCCTCGCTGCTCGCTGTCTCGCCACCTCAGCTGATTCTGGCTAATTAGTCGCTGAGCTCGGCATATACATCGTGTATTTTTGTTTTGTTTAATGTTTCTTTACACCGTCATTTGCCTTTTGGAATTATTTCCTGCAATTATCAGATGCTGTGTGGACTTAATTGTGCTTACAAACCGTTCAAGTTGCCTCCATTTCACAGGTGAGGGAATTTATATGCTTATACACCATCTCTATAAATGTATTTGTTTTATTTAAGATCATTCATCATTTAAATGTTCTTTAGACCAGTATTGCACTCCAGAATCTGACAGATTGATTAGCTGTAGGCTATAAAACAGTCATCTGAAGCGTTGTCACAGTGTTAGTGCTGGATTTTATAAACAGTCTTGCATTTACTAACACAGACTATATCTGAAGTGTTTGATAGTCATTCGCGTTTTCCTCCTGTCGAAAAACGTCATAAGAACAATGTTTAGTGGCTCAATGTGTTACAGCAGTGTTTTTAAAAGTCTAAACACTTTATTAATATAGTGTACAACCAAGCACGTGTGGTCAGAACACAAACGAGTCACAGGTAATGAAGTATTAAACGTTCTCCCAAAGTAATAAGTCTGTTTTAATCCAGGTCCAAGCAAAATGCTGAGAATCCAGCATGCGTCTGTAGCTCCGCTCACTCTCCGCCTCTTTGCCCTTATTTGGTATGCCGCGTTTGGTGCGATGACGCGCTAACAAAATGGCGACGGTTGGCCGCGCCTACTTGTGGCTTCTTTTGCAGTGTTCAGAAACCTATGGGTGACGTCACGGACACTACGTCCATATCTTTTACAGTCTATGGTGGCTCCGGGCAAATTTTGATTTGGAGGGAAAATGACCAAAATGTAACGTGATGATTGAAAATGACTGGCGGGAAAATAAATAATACATTTAAAATCTCTGTACATAACAGAAAAATAAACTATGATAATGCACCAAAAATAGTGCAGTTTTATTATAGTGGCAGAACTTTTCAATTTGTATATTTGCATTCACTTTTTAAAATATATTTATTATCTGTTTTTTAGTCCTGTCTGTAATTCTGTTGCACTGTAGAAGCTCTGTCACCAAAACAAATTCCTCGTATGTGTGAACATACCTGGCAATAAAGCTCTTTCTGATTCTGATTCTGAAGTATATTTTTGGACGGGCCTTGTCAAAAGTCAGCGGGCACTTTCACTTATAATAAATATAGCACATTTTTAAGAATAAATTAAATTACACAGTGGATTTATATCAAAAGTTGATAATGATATAAAGCATACTACACGTTGATGGTAAAAAATAAGCTTTTAAGCGATGGCTTTTATTTGTTTCAGTATTCAAATATTAAATATTGAATGCATCAAGTTAAATAAAAAACGAATACGAAACAACACATAGCAGGATATAAAGGACTATTATATTTAGCAAAATGCTGCTCTTTTTATCTTAGTATTTTTATCATTTTATTTCTGTTATTTTAATTTTTTTTCTCTTCATATTTAACTAACGAGCTATAGTCACATTCCCGCTTGACGTTTTAGAAAATATCTTGCGCAGCTGCCCAGTATATATTAAAGATAACCGAGAAAAAAAAACACAGAAACATGTTACATGTCCCCAAATGTCCAACTTATTTAACTGAATCGTATAATGGCCTATAGCTGAAATGTTGAAAATTGCTCATTTTATATTTATCAAACATTTGTCAAGACATATTGATTATTTTTTTTAAGTAAAAACAATACGAGCATTTAACAATCAATATTTATTTTATTTATTCATTCATTTGACTTGTTTATTGGTGCATTTATAGGCTATAATTTAAATCCAACACAATAATAAGCACCTCGGACAGTGCCACTCTGTAAAGCTTTCATGCAAAGTCCAAAACACTTAAGAAAGATTAGACTTTCTCTGGTGACCGCCGACACGCCGTAACCGTCTTTCAGGTGGTATAGCTGGCATTAAATTACAAAACAAGCATGCTGTAGTCTGGTTTTTGAATTAAAAAGTGCAATTATTTCCTCGTTGTTCAAGGAGTCTGCAAGTTCGTGTTCTATGGATATAGCGATCTTAAGCGTTTGTTTATTCGATGCGCTGCAGGAAAAAAAAAAGGTTTTTCAGCAGTGCATGTACTCATTGGTAAAGTTCTCAGAGCGAGTTTTGTGCTACCAAATACAGCACGGCATGCAATAAACTCACGTTTAGTCAGGCGAAATAAACGTCTCTGCCTAGGATGTCAAACACATTAATGAAGCTCAAGCCATGAGTAAAACAACAAGCTATTTCATTATTTTAAGATTTTAGATGACGGGTTAGTAATTATACACGGGTAACTATATTCAAGTCAATGAAATAATAACTTTGATAAATAAAATATGTTCGTAAGAATGTGGTGGGCCAGTGACTCCCTTCTCTGCCAGAGACTGCTCTGTGGCTTTTCAAACTGTATCGTTCAGACCTGTATCAGTGTTTCATGTTAAATGTAGTGTAGTGTACTTGTGGATGTCTGATGAGTAGCGCGCTTCCGCTGAGCCAACTGTGGTGGCAACAGAGCCGCGACGTCAACACACAGAATCTGTCGGCACAGTTCAGCACGGTTGTCTAACCCTGCCGAGAACGGTTTGTAATCGTGCCGCGCTGTTTCAGGCTCAGTGGAGAAACAACCCTAAACGTACTGAAGTGTTCTTAGAACGGTTTGGCAGGATAGTGGAAGAGCGGCTATTGTCTTTCATCACATGCATCGCGCGCACATGAACGGTGAGTGAGAAGAGTGAGACGGAGGAAATAAGTCATTATGACATAATCTTTAGGCGAATGACTTCTATTAAAAATGTTAAAAGGGTTTTTGTAATTTAATAATAACAGCGGAGCATTAATTAAATGTATATTTTCCGTGGAGCGATCGATTTGAGGTAGCCTGATTTTTTTTTTTTTGACGGAAGAAAAAAAAAAACATGATTGGACAAACAGCCGCCGGTTCTTAAAAAGGGTTCAGTCAGTGTTTTCGTTTTGTAATTTAAACGTGTCATTTAAGTGAAAAATATCTAGGTCAAGACTATTTATTTTATTCTTTTTATTTAGTTTATTATTTTTTTCTATGCTGTTGGAAACATACAGGTGCGTAAAGATGCTCTGTTATGTAAGCTGCTGTTTGCATGTTAAAATAAATCAGTATTTTAAAAATTTAGTTTGTCACGCCAAATTTTTCTTTTTTCAAATAAATATTTTTTTTATATTAATCTGATAATGGTTAATATCCGGTTAATGAGCAGCGGTTGACGGTTAGTAAAATTAACCAAAATGAGCATCCCTATTTTCTACCTCTCTGAAACTGACCCTTTCAGGCTTTGATCCTAAGCGTTCTGGTGACTGTCGCTTTAAATGCAAATGAGATTGTGCACTTTTTAGAAGAGGGCGGAGCTACAGACGCCTGTGCATCAGCATAGTGACAGATGTGAAACAGCAGTGTGTGTGTTGTCAGTGCTGGTCAGGTGTGCATGTGTGCTTCATGCTTCTGTCGCTGTTCATTTGTGCTTCATCTAAAACTCCTCATCTATAATCCTCTTAGTCTATGCTGACATTATCTTCAGCAGCTCAAACACTCTAATGGCTAACGGACAGACGGCTGCTTCTCACTCAGGGCTGCTGCTTATTCTAATGAGGGAGAGATGGGCGATAGTGGGCGGGGCTTCCCCCCTCTTATGACACGTACAAAGGGAGAATGTCAATCAAAGTGTTTCCTTAATCAAGTCTGATTATAAATAACACAGATAATTAATGTCTACCCCTTATAAAAGTGATTTCTGCATAATAGTTCCTCTTTAATAAAATATAATATGCTGTGGACTAAAGAAAGCTGATTTTCCGTCGTGCGTCCCTTGAGAATCAGATCGCCGGCCGATGGTTTTGCTTCAGGCTCTTCTTGGACCGAGATCAGAGCGTTTTGTGGGTCAAACGGGTGGGAACACGAACACAAGCAAAGCGATGTACAGAAACCCCAGCGTTTACTGCAGACCTTTGAATGTCATGTTTGTGGGTTTATAAACCACACAAATAATGGAGCTCCTCGTGTTTACAGCACACAAACACCCCTTCTGGACCTTTAACTCAGTTGTGTGTCCTGGTGCTCTGCTTTTTATTTGTCTTAGAGAACAATTTGTATTATTGTAACTGTATTGTATAATCTAAGCTCAGTTCTGTTCCACATGAAACAACTCTATAGTAATGTATAGTAAATACTAAAGTGTTTCTGAACTGTATCATAGTTAAGTGTAGTATTTACAGATATTTGTTAATTCATGAAATATATTTAAAGTATATTAAAATTATTATTATTTATTGTTTTTGGTATTTATTTAAGTGTATCATTATATGTGAAGCACCGTAGCATGTGTCAGAATGAATTGCCCTAATGGGATTAATAAAGCTTTAAACTAACTAACTGAGAAAAAGCTGCATATAAATATTATAATATTAATGAAAAGGCTACACAATTGCACAAATAAAGAGACTAACGTTAAAAAAATACTATAGTAATGTATAGTAAATAGTGTTTTTTGAACCATTGTACTGTATAACAAATTGAATAATGCTGTATATTATATACGATACAACTCTTTGTTAATGAATGCCTCAGCATACTGTAGTATTAGCTAAAGTGAACTAATAAACTGTAGTAAATACTGTACTGTAGTATACTTTTACTACAGTAAACTGTGGTGTATTGTAGTATAATATACCCTGTACAGTATTGGGTCATTTGTTTATATTACTATAGTTGTTGTGTTACCATAGCAACTGTAGAATCACCTTAACAGATCAATTACTAAAGTTGTTGTGTTACCATAGCAACTGTAGAATCACCACAGCAGATCAATTGCTGTAGTTGTTGTGTTTCCATAGCAACTGTACAATCACCGCAATATATCAATTACTGTAGTTGTTACCATAGCAACTGTAGAATTACCACAACAGATCAATTGCTGTAGTTGTTGTGTTACCATAGCAACTGTAGAATCACCACAGCATCTCAATTACTGTAGTTGTTGTTACCATAGCAACTGTAGAATCACCATAACAGATCAATTGCTAAAGTTGTTGTGTTACCATAGCAACTGTAGAATCACCATAACAGATCAATTGCTGTAGTTGTTGTGTTACCATAGCAACTGTAGAATCTCCATAACAGATCAATTACTAAAGTTGTTGTGCTACCATAGCAACTGTAGAATCGCCACAGCAGATCAATTGCTGTAGTTGTTGTGTTACCATAGCAACTGTAGAATCACCATAACAGATCAATTGCTGTAGTTGTTGTGTTACCATAGCAACTGTAGAATCACCACAACAGATCAATTACTATAGTTGTTGTGTTACCATAGCAACTGTAGAATCACCACAACAGATCAATTACTATAGTTGTTGTGTTACCATAGCAACTGTAGTATCACCATAACAGATCAATTGCTAAAGTTGCTGTGTTATCATAGCAACTGTAGAATCACCAAAACAGATCAATTGCTGTAGTTGTTGTTACCATAGCAACTGTAGAATCTCCATAACAGATTAATTACTAAAGTTGTGTTACCATAGCAACTGTAGAATCACCATAACAGATCAATTGCTGTAGTTGTTGTTACCATGGCAACTGTAGAATCACCATAACAGATTAATTACTAAAGTTTTTGTGTTACCATAGCAACTGTAGAATCACAACAGCAGATCAGTTGCTGTAGTTGTTGTGTTTCCATAGCAACTGTACAATCACCAAAACAAATTCATTTAAGAACTTTAGAATAGTAAGGGTTAAAACATTACAGTATTTACTATAAATTACTATACTATTTTTTTAAATTGGCCTCAAATCTGCCAAGAGACAAAATGTGCAATTAAAACTTTACGCATTCGTTTTTTTAGCTCTTGTTTGTTTGATTTTTTTTCTTTTTTTAACTGTATGAAAAGTATTGATTAGTTGATGTTTATTTGTACTTGCCTGAAGGTGTGAACTGAGTTCAGTGAAATTGCACATCCATTTGATAAATGTTTGAATAACTCAGTTTCCACTTAATATTAAAGCTATCTAGTCTATTTAAATAAAACATCATGTATTTTTATGACATACAGCAGCAACCAAGTGTATTTTTTTTACTTTCACTTATGCAAGATTTCATTTATTGTGCTATAAATTTAGTAAAAACTGAAATATTATTACAATTTAAAATAACTCTAAAGTGTTGTTGCAGGTTGTGTTATGAAAAGCCATGATCATTCATTCATTCATTCATTTTCTTTTCGGTCCCTTTATTAATCTGGGGTCGCCACAATGGAATGAACCGCCAACTTATCCAGCATATGTTTTACGCAGTGGATGCCCTTCCAGCCGCAACCCATCTCTGGGAAACACTCACACACTCTCATTTACACTCATACACTACGGACAATTTTAGCTTACCCAATTCCCCTATAGCGCATCTGTTTGGACTGTGGGGGAAACCGGAGCACCCGGAGGAAACCCACGCGAACGCAGGGAGAACATGCAAACTCCACACAGAAACGCCAACTGACCCAGCCGAGGCTCAAACCAGCGACCTTCTTGCTGTGAGGTGACAGCACTACCTACTGCGCCACCGCGTCGCCCCCAGTCATCATTATCATGATTATTATAGACTTAAGGCACACATTTCTCACCGCAGGATGTTTCAGAATGAAATACCTTCATCTTTTTAGCATCTCTTGTCATGCATTGCTGTCAGTCAGACCCAAAATCCAGAGGGAGAAATACTTCAACAACTCTGTGAAGTATAGTTACAGTAGCAACAATAGCTGTATTTTAGAAACTAGCATTCACAGCTATTCAGACTCTCGCACAGACTCACACACACGCTGAAATTAAAACAGGGTCAAACCAAACACTCAAATTAAGTGTGAAAGTTTCATGAGCTACATTTTATTTCTCTCTTCTCTATTGTACTTCCCACATTTCCAGTTTATATGCAAGAATGGTTTCAGAGAGATATCCAACATCGTCATTTACAAGAGGTATTTTGTGCGTCAGAATATTCATACACGCATCTCAATCATTCATTATTCAGCCCGGCTGCCGACTGTCAGACACAATGTGCCTTTGTGGAGTTTCACAGATCTCAACACACACAGGCTGCGGATTAGTGGATCGAGGCTGGAGGATTTTAATTGGCTCTTGCCCTGCAGGCCTTACAGAGGAGCCTCCAATCATCTGCACTAGATAAAGTACAGTACAACACTCGCACACACTCACACACACACACACTCAAAAGTGCAGAGTTTGTGAACTTTTGCATCTGCTACTGCAAAGGTTTAATTTGGTTCCACTTAGTGTGTTAGTTCATTTCATTTTCCTTCGGCGTAGTTCCTTTATTCATCAGAGGTCGCCACAGCGGAATGAATCGCCAACTATTCCAGCATATGTTTTACACAGCGGATGCCCTTACAGCTGCAACCCAGTACTGGGAAACACCCATACACACTCATTCACAAACACACACACACACACACACACACACACTCATACACTACGGCCAATTTAGTTCATCAGTTCCCCTATAGCGCATGTGTTTGGACTGTGGGGGAAACCGGAGCACCCGGAGGAAACCCACACCAACACGGGGAGAACATGCAAACTCCACACAGAAACACCAACTGACCCAGCCGAGACTCAAACCAGCGACCTTCTTGCTGTGAGGCGACAGCGCTACCCACTGTGCCGCCCTTATATATTATTATAATATTATATTATTAATGTTATTCATTCATTCATTTTCTTGTCAGCTTAGTCCCTTTATTAATCCGGGGTCGCCACAGCGGAATGAACCGCCAACTTATCCAGCACGATTTTACGCAGCGGATGCCCTTCCAGCCGCAACCCATCTCTGGGAACATCCACACACACATTCACACTCATACACTATGGACAATTTTAGCTTACCCAATTCACCTGTACCGCATGTTTTTGGACTGTTTTTGGGAAACCGGAGCACCCGGAGGAAACCCACGCCAACACGGGGAGAACATGCAAACTCCACACAGAAACACCAACTGACCCAGCCCAGCCGAGGTTCGAACCTGCGACCCAGCGACGTCCTTGCTGTGAGGCGACAGCACTACCTACTGCGCCACTGCATCGCCCTATTATTAATGTTATACAATAGTTTAATAAATACTTGGTAAATAAATAGTGTTATATTTAATTGTGTTTGAATTGTAGAGCCCTATATTCACAATAAAATAAATTAAACAAACAAAACCTTTACTAAAATTCATAAAAAATAAAAAAAAAACAATAAATCAAGATAAAACTAACATGTTTAAGTGAACTACTGTAAATAACAACACGGGCTCATTCTGAAAACGAAGCCCTGTATACATTTCTGGAGATTGTGAATTATGTAGCCAAAGGTACGTATGGCTGTATTTTGTCTTTAAAAGGAACGCTACAGGACGGTATGACGCCGTTTCTTTTGGTGCTACCAGCTGACCGCTTATCTTAGTGTGGACGGCTTTTCTGCTGGTACCAGTTTGCCCAGTAGCTCGCCATGTATGTCGGCGGACTTGAGTTGACCACGATGACGGGGTTCGTGTCCGGTGAAGAACAGTTTCAAACAAAAAGAAAAGCCTAAAAAATAAAATAATCAAGTAATTAACAGGGTGAGAATGTGGTAAAATCTGAAAACGTGGTAAAAATCAGGCAGCCACAAGGGAATTTCTTTTTCTAAATTCCATTTCAAAACACTATCAGTTGGGTTTAGGGAAGGAAGAGAGTCAGTCAGTCGACAGCAGCCTCTGGTGGATTTACGTGAGAACAGCAGGCTCGAATGGCACTCGTGAGAGAATTTTGAGATCTAAAAAAAGCATACACAACAGCATCTGGTGGATTGGCGATAATCAATACTGCAAAAAAAAAATGTACCTCCTGGGATGTATTTGGCTGCAGGGGTGGCATGGCCATAGGGAGCACCGGGACATTTCCCGGTGGCCTGATGGTCAATCTGACCTGCCACCATGAGTCTGGCAAGCAGCGCACCACCACTGCACCACTGTGTAGCACTGTGTAGCACTGTGTAGATCGGGGACTCTGGCCTGCCGCTCTGGCACATCCCCCCCCACCGGTATTCACTTTGCGAACCGGCCACTTTCATTTAACCTTTTGGGTTGGAGGCGGCGTGATCATCGATTGCGAGAGCGCCAGTTCAGCTTGCTCCGGCCCTGTATACAGGGGTACGTATTGAGAATGAGCCTAGGTTGGTAAATAAATGTTGAAATACCCTAAAATCTGCCACAATGTCTTTTTAAAACTATAAACTTTACTCTTGTAATGCATTTATGTTGCAGTAATAATTACACAAAGAATACTTTCTGAATCTAATCAGTTTACTTTTTCGACAAATGAAACACACACAAGATCAAACTGAGATGTATTGATTAGACCGATATAAACTCCACTTTCATTATATAATTATATAATAATTTTCATTAAATCTCACAGTTCTTTCATGTTTTTCAGTGTAGATCAGCCAATTAAACGATGATATATCAGGCTCTGAATGCTGAGAGGGACCTCATATTGAGCCCAGGGGTGTCCCGAATGACATGACATGACCCAAACTGTTCATCATAATGGCTGAACTGAAGATCCTCATTAGAAACAAAGATAGATGGGTTTTTTCATCTAGGAACGAAGACTCTCATGCATGCACATCATGGTTTTCTGTATTCAGTGGTGTGCGATTTCATATGTATGCACTCTAGTGCTATCGACAATCTGTGTATATTAGTTCATTAATAGTGTTATTAATTATTTATCTATGTTTTGTTTTGTGTTGGACAATTCTGCGAGTCTTGTTATTTGTTATTTGCCTAATGTTTGCATTGTGAGAGTCATTTGCTCATTGAAGGGAGCTGTTTTGATCTCTTAAATTTGTTAGTTGTAAAATGGTTACTAAAGACTTTATAGCAGCGGTTAAGGGAACACTTAGATAATTAAGGGTAAATACTTAAAGGCACCTTAGGTTTTTGTTGAAAGTTTTACTAAGGTACCCTTAAAGATCCTGTTAAATTAAAATTAAAATTGTTGGATGTATTTTCAGTCTGTTAGTTTTAAGGATATCTATAATCCAGTGTGCTCCAAAACATCACCTCCATACTTCAGTTTCTCATCAACTCTTATGACCTATTAAATGCTCTCTAATGTCTGACATGCCCCGCCCCCTCCTTCTCATTGGCTGATCATTTGATGCACTTGAGCTCAATCACTCTCACTGGCAGAGCTGTGAGAAAAACAACACGCTATTGGCTGTTTTTCTAAAAGGGGAGGAGTTACTCTATGACCTGCCCCCTCTCTTCATGGTTCATTTTAGATTACGTCAAACATTTGCTATGCTTCCATCCACCTATTTGTATGCGCATTTTAAATATGAGCATAAAAAAATTGATGAAAACGACAAGGTGCGTATCAATTTTGAAAATGCATGCGCATAACTGAGCAGAATAAACTTAAAAGATGCGCATAAACTATGATGGAAACGCTTTTAGCGAACAAATTCCAGTATGTGCATTAAAAAAAGGTCATGTGATTTTGTTATAAGAGATCATGTGATAATAAAAATGTGTGTGAATGGACAAACCAGCAGGCTGAGCACATTGTAAACCATCTGAAATGTTGTTTTGGTCATTCTTATACGCCTTAACCATTTCAGTAGTGTTATTATATTAATAATGACCGTCAGAATTATCCAACACTGGCTCATTCTGAAAACGTAACCCTATATACATTTCTGGAATTATGTAGCCAGAGGTACGTTTGGCTGCATATCATCTTTTAAACAAATGCTACGGGGCGGTATGACGCCGATCCTTTTTGCGCTACCAGCTGACCGCTTGCCTCGGTCAGTGTTTCCTCTAGGATTTTTTCCAGCTGTGGCGGCACACTCTGTTTATTATTATTATAATAATAATATTTGTTATTAATTAAGCAATTTTAATTATATTTTGTTATTTTCATTTTATTATTAATTAATCTATTATAAAATTAGTATTTCTATTATTTCTATTATTATTATTCTTTTTATTGTTATTGATGTTATCGTTTTAATTATATATTTTAAATTATATATTTTAAATTAATTAACTATTTAAATAAGTCATTTATATCATTATTATTATTATTATTATTATTATTAATATAAATTGTTTATTTATTTTAGATTGTTTATTATTATTATTATTATTATTATTATTATTATTATTATTATTATTATTCATAATAATATAAATTGTTTATTTATTTTAGATTGTTTATTATTATTATTATTATTATTATTCATAATAATATAAATTGTTTATTTATTTTAGATTATTATTATTATTATTAGTAGTAGTAGTAGTAGTAGTATTACTATTATTATTATTATTTTTATTATTATTTATTTGTTTATTTTATTTATTTATTTATTTTGTATTTATTTTATTTTCATCTATCATCCTCTGCTTTATTTATTTATTTATTTATTTATTTATTATTTATTTATTTACAATTTTTATCTTTAGTTTTCACTTAGAATTCACTTACCTTTTAATACGTTTTGTTGCGATTATAACCCGCTATTTAAAAAACGACTGATTGTTTTGAATGAGAAGCTGTAATGTAGCCGTGGCGGGATGAATTTTGGTGTGGCGCCCCGCCATGGAAGAATGAATGTAGTGGAAACCACGTCTGTGTGGACGGCTTTCCTGCTGTTACCAGTTTGTCCTGTGGCTCGCTACGTACATCGGCGGACTTGAGACGCAGAGAGGAGTTGACTGTGATGATGGAGTTCGAGTTGGGTGAAGAACGGTTCTAGAAACAGGTAAAACAAAAAAGCCAAAAAATAAAGTAAACAAGTAAATAACAGGGTGAGAATGTGGTAAAAATCAGGCGAGGGCTTTTCTTTTACTGGATTGCTTTTAAAAACACTGTCGGTTGGGTTTAGGGATGGGGTGGATGGGGAATGAGTCGGTCGGTCAGTCAGTCAGTCAGTCGACAGGAGCCTCTGGTGGATTTATGCGAAAACAGCAGCCGTGAATGGCACTCTCGAGAGAAAGTCGAGATCTGTAAAAGCGTCCACAGCGCCCTTCTGGTGAAGTCACGAAAACAAAAACTGCAAATAAACGTAGCTCCTGGGACGCAATTCACGCTCTCCAGAAATCCATATAGGGGTACGTATCCATAATGAGCCTGGGTTGGAATTAAGAGCATCTGTGCTCTACGCCTTCAAACGCCACCACGTGTTCATTGCATGTCTGCATTTGTCTTCTGAGGCGCACGTCGTTTATTAAATAAGGAAGACTCACGCAGCTTCTAAATTCTGTTTTTACTGTTGATGTTTGGCGCCAGTTAATCAGGAAGTGTCAATTTAGTTCTCTTTGACTACTTGGATGGAGACGCTGCTTTATTCGCACGTCTTTTATGCGATATTCCAGTTTTGCGCTTAATTCACATCTTTGAATGGAAACCTACCTATTGCATAAAAACTGCGTATTTCAAGCACTTCACGGGACTTTTTAACCTTCAAACTAAGAGAATTCTCAGCTTAATGACTTTCATGCCAGCTCTGACACTCTTTATTGCTCTGAATTGAAGCGTGTGTAAATCAGATGTTCTTAGATTACCTGCTATGATGAGATCACTAAAATAGTAACGCGCCAATCGCTTTGTGCAGGTTGCTTAGTAACAGTGGAACACGTTCTTCATGTCTTCCGTACTTGCTTTAGAACTTTTGACACGGATTCAAAGCCTGATTCACATTCAGGTGATTTACTCTGTTATTTCTTTATTCTGTTGATCCTGATTCACTCATGTAAAAGCTGCTATGAAATGTCATTCAATCATCTCTACGTGAATATTTATCCATCTATTTATCTATCGATCCATTATTGGATGGATATAGATAGATGGATGGATGATGGACAAATGGATGGATAGAACAGTAGAACAATGGATGGATGAATGGAAGAATATATAAATTGATGGATGAATGAATGGATGGATGGATGGATGGATAGAAAAATGATTGGATGGATGGATGGATGGATGGATAGATAAATACATGGATGGGGAGAACAGTAGAACTATGGGTAGATGGATATAATGGATGGATAGATGGATGGATGGATGGATGGATGGATGGATAGAAAAATGATTGGATAAATGAATGGATGGATGGATGGATGGATGGATGGATGGATGGATAGAAAAATGATTGGATAAATGGATGGATGGATGGATGGATGGATGGATGGATGGATGGATAGAAAAATGATTGGATAAATGAATGGATGGATGGATGGATGGATGGATGGATGGATGGATGGATGGAAAAATGATTGGATGGATGGATGGATGGATGGATGGATGGATGGATAGATAAATACATGGATGGGGAGAACAGTAGAACTATGGGTAGATGGATATAATGGATGGATATATAGATGGACGGATGGATGGACAGATGGATGAATAGAAGATGGATACATGGATGAATTTATAAATAGATGGATGGACCTTTTGACACAGATTCAAAGCCTGATTCACATTCAGATGATTTACTCTGTTATTTCTTTATTCTGTTGATCCTGATTCACTCATGTAAAAGCAGCTATGAAATATCATTTATTCATCTGTACGTGAATGATCTCAGCATTTGTGCAGAGTGGAAGTTGAATTCAGCTACCCTGTTTAACGTTTTAAAATTTGTTATTATTATTGATGTTGTTGTAATTATATATAATTTAATTAATTAATTATTTAAATAAGTCATTTATTTTATTATTATTATTATTATCATTATTTTTATTATTATTATTGATGTTATTGTTTTAATTTTATATTATTTAATAATTATCTATTTAAATAAGCAATTTATTATTATTTTATTATTATTATTATATTTGTTATTAGTTAAGCTATTCTTAATTATATTATTGTTATTATCATTTTATTATTAATTTACTTATTATTAAATTATTATGTCTATTATTATTTTAATTATTATTATTATTATTGATGTTATGGTTGTAATTATATATTTTTAATGAAGTGACTATTTAAATAAGTAATTTATTATTATTATTATGATTATTATGTTTTTATTAATTAATTTATTGTTTAAGTATTATCAATATTATTATTATTATTATTATTATTATATTTGTTATTAATTAAGCTATTTTAATTATATTTTGTTATTTTCATTTTATTATTAATTTATTTATTATTAAATTAGTATTTCTATTATTTCTATCATTATTATTCTTTTTATTGTTATTGATGTTATCATTTTAATTATATATATTTTTATTAATTTACTATTTAAATAAGTTATTATTATTATATTATATATTACTATTTTTATTCATAATATAACTTGTTTATTTATTTTTAGATTGTTTATTATTAGTATTATTTTTTTTTTTTTTTTGTATTTATTTTATTTTCGTCTATCATCTTCTCCTTTATTTATTTATTTATTTATTTATTTACTATTTACAATATTTATCCTTAGTTTTCATGACTTTTAAGACTGAATGTTTTCAGACTGACCACTGAACACTCAGCACCGTTTCAGCTGCATATCTGATGTTTTGAGCAGTGAACGTTGTTGAATAACCCTCTCCCACAAGATAAACTGTTCGCTCTGGAAGATCTTCTTTTCTCCAGATCAAATCGATCAGTTTTTTTTTCCTTCTCCAGGACGGTCTGAAGGAGCCGTTGATGTTCACAGGACCACGCTGCGCTCCAATGATAACATCAGATGATTAATCGCAAGACACAAGGGAAGGACTTTCAGATTAATTTCCTGGAGCTTTTTTCTTTCTCATTTTTTTTTTCTCTTCTTCTTTTCTTAAGGTCTAGAGTGCAGAATAACCAGCTTGTATTCATTCATCAGCAGTCAAGCCATGTGTAGCTGAATCAAACTTATTAAATTCCTGAATCTTTTTTTATTTCTTTCTTTTTTCTCTTCTTCTTTTTTTGTTTTTGTGTGGTTTCTTTAGCAGTCATGTCCAAAGAGCCTAGAATAACCAGCTCTTATTTATTCATCAGCAGTCAAAATGTGTATTCCTGAAGTTACCTGAATTATTCGCCCTCCTGTAAAATTGTTATTATTTTCAAATATTTTCCAAGTGATGATTATCAGAGCAAGGACATGTTCACAGTATTTGCTTTAATATTTTATTTTTATTCTGGGAAAAGTCTTTCTTCTTTTAGTTTGGCTGGAATGAAAGCATTTTTAGGTCAATGTTATTTCTAAAGTTTGCAGTTTGTCACTTCCGACTGAATAGATTAGCAATTTTTCTGACATCACCTCATCTGACTAATCATCTGCCCTGCCCTCTTCATTTACATTTGATTTGTTATGCTAGATGGATGGATGGATGAATGGATTGATATAACAATATAACGATGGATGAATGAATGAATGGATGGATATATAAATGGATGGATGGATGGATGGATGGATGGATAATGGATGGATAGATAGATAAATGGATGGATGGATGGATGGATGGATGGATAAAACAATGGATGGATGGATGGATAGATAGATAAAATGATGGATGAATGGATGGATGTGTGGATGGATGGGTTGATAGAACAATATAACGATGGATGAATGAATGAATAGATTGATGGATGGATATATAAATAGATGGATGGATGGATGGATGGATGGATGGATGGATGTGTGGATGGATGGAACAATAAAGTGATGGCTGGATGGATGGATGGATATTTAAATGGATGGATGGATGGATGGATAATGGATGGATGGATAGATAGATAGATAGATAGATAGATAGATAGATAGATAGATAGATAGATAGATAGATAGATAGATAGATAGATAGATAGATAGATAGATAGATAGATAGATAGATAGGTGGATAGAACAATGGATGGGTGGATAGATAAATGGTGGATGAATGGATGGATGTGTGGATGGATGGATTGATAGAACAATATAACGATGGATGGATGAATGGATGGATAGATAAAATGATGGATATGTGGATGAATGGATGCATGGATGGAACAATAAAATGATGGATGGATGGATATTTAAATTGATGGATGGATAAATAGATGAATGGATGGATAGATAGATGGATTGATGGATGGATATCTAAATAGATGGATGGATGATGGATGGATGAATAGATAAATGAATGAATAGATGGATGGATATATAAATAGTTGGATGGATGATGGATGGATGAATAGATAAATGAATGAATAGATGGATGGATATATAAATAGTTGGATGGATGATGGATGGATGAATAGATAAATGAATGAATAGATGGATGGATATATAAATAGTTGGATGGATGATGGATGGATGAATAGATAAATGAATGAATAGATGGATGGATGCATGGATGGAACAATAAAATGATGGATGGATGGATATTTAAATTGATGGACAGATGAATGGATATATAGATAGATGGATGGATGATGGATGGATAAATAGATAAATGAATGAATGGATGGATGGATGGATATATAAATATATGGATAGATGATGGACAGATGAATGGATGGAACAGTAGAATAATGGATTGATTAATGGATGGATATATAAATGTATACATGGATGATGGACGGATGTATATATAAATAGATGGATGAATGATGGATGGATGGATTGATGGATGGATGGATGGATGGGTAGATAAAACAATGGATTGATGTATGGTTGGATAGATAAAACGATGGATGGATGGAAGGATGGAAAGATATATAAATAGAAGGTTGGATGATGGATGGATGGATGGCTGGATGGATGGATGTATGCATGGATGAATAGATAAATAGATGGATGGATACAGAAATGGATAGATAAATTGATAAATGGATGGACGGATAGCAGGATAGATCAACAGAAAGATGAATAGATGGATCTATGAATGGATAAATTGATGGATGGATGGATATATAACTTGATAGACGGATGGTATGATGGATGGATAGATAGATAAATGCATGGATGGATAAATAAATAGGTAGATGGATGGATGGATGATGATGAATGGATAGAACAATAGAACAATGGATGGATATATAAACATAGCTGGATGATGTATGGATGATGGATAGATAGATAGATAGATAGATAGATAGATAGATAGATAGATAGATAGATAGACAGACAGACAGACAGACAGACAGACAGACAGACAGACAGACAGACAGACAGACAGACACCTCTACACTTCTAGTGTTGATGACCTCATAATACACGTTACCAAATGTTGTGATAATAAAGTGATGTGTCCAGTCCTCTGGTACCGTATTTCTACAATAAAGCAGCGTTTCCTTGTCGAGAAGCTAGAGTATAATTGCAGCGCCTGCAGCGTTTGAGGAGCTGATTTACATCGGGTCACGCTGACACCCCGATCTTCAGACAGATTGATGCTAAAACACACATCAGTCACTCTTCACAGCGCTGACGGACGGCTAAATCAATCTATCCCAGAAATATTCTCTCAATCCTTTACTTTCCATTCATGTGTGGGAGTTTCCGTCGTCTAATTGCTGTCATTTTGATGCTTTTGGATATTCTTTTAGACGTAATTACAGACCACACGCTTTAATTTCATTTATACAGTACTGTAATTGAAAGAGAAACAGTGAAAGAAGATATTGGTCATAATTAGAGTCTGTGCTGTGCAAAGAGGGCTCCGTGGCATATGCAGAAATCACACACATTATCTTGCTTTGCTTTTTAGGAGAGTAATTTGGCGAGATTGCTGTCGTTTCATATTGAGCTGTAATTACAGAAGAGCCAGATTCTCCTCCATCATGTACGAGCTGCTTTCACCAATAAACTCCTGATCTGCCTTCAAGATTTAAAACCCAAAATCTCAGCAAAAACACTCATGAAACGTCTGCGTTGTATTTCACTCTGAAAAATATACAGAATGTGTACAATAAATAATACACCCACGCTGGAAATAATGATTTTTTTTGGCATGATTACAAGGCAATACTGTTTAATATATATACTGCATATGTAATATATATATACTCACCGGCCACTTTATTAGGTACACCTGTCCAACTGCTCATTAACCCACATTTCTAATCAGCCAATCACATGGTAGCAACTCAATGCATTTAGTCATGTAGACATGGTCAAGACGATCTGCTGCAGTTTAAACCGAGCATCAGAATGTTATCGGGCTGATAGAAAGGCAACAGTAACTCAAATAAGCACTCATTACAACCGAGGTCTGCAGAAGAACATCTCTGAACACACAAAACGTCCAACCTTGAGGCGGATGGGCTACAGCAGCAGAAGACCACACCGGGTGCCGCTCCTGTCAGCTAAGAACAGGAAACTGAGGCTACAATTCACACAGGCTCACCAAAACTGGACAAGAGAAGATTGGAGAAACGTTGCCTGGTCTGATGAGTCTCCATTTCTGCTGCCACATTCAGATGGTCGGCTCAGAATTTGGCCTCAACAACATGAAAGCATGGATCCATCCTGCCTTGTATCAGCTGGTTCAGGCTGGTGGTGGTGGTGTAATGGTGTGGGGGAGATTTTCTTGGCACACTTTGGGTTCCATTAGTACCAATTGAGCATCACATCAACGCCACAGCCTACCTGAGTATTGTTGCTGACCATGTCCATCCCTTTATGACCACAGTGTCTCCATCTTCTGATGGCTACTTCCAGCAGGATAACACACCATGTCATAAAGCGCCAATCATCTCAGACTGGTTTCTTGAACATGACAAGGAGTTCACTGTACTCGTGTGATATTGCTAATGTGTTATTATTATTATACATGTCATATTTTATTAATAATTAAGTAGGAAAAACAAGAGTATTGTATTTTAAAATATATGACTATGAAAAAAAAATATTTTATATATTATATATTTTATATAAATTCTCTAAAATAATGAGAAAATGTGTTTAGTTAAAATTACGATTTTAAAAATAAAATACAGACCTATATCTTATCTTCACTGAAATAAATAAATAAAGAAACATTTAAAAAAGAAATATTTAAAATCAGTGAATCAACCTAAATGTGTTTTAATCCAGCACACCATCATTATTTGTATTGTATAAGTCAGGTAAAACATGCTCTTTAAGGAGGGTGTTTTGATTTTTGTGATATGTGTGTGTGTGTGTGTGTGTGTGTGTGTGTGTGTGTGTGTGTGTGTGTGTGTGTGTGTGTGTGTTGTGTGTGTGTGTGTGTGTGTGTGTGTGTGTGTGTGTGTGTGTGTGTGTGTGTGTGTGTGTGTGTGTGTGTGTGGTTGTGCGTGCGTGCGTGCGTGCGTGCGTGTCAGTCATTATGCTAACCGGGAACCGAAAAACATCTACAGCATGATTTCTGCCACCCATTATCCTGATCAATACTCTGTGCTGCAGCTGCTTCAGTGCTGTAATGCTCAGGTCAATAGAGGATTGATACATTATGCTGAGAGAAATGCTTCACACAGA
>LR812523.1:84684616-84699616 GCA_903798195.1 Danio kyathit | reverse complement strand
ATACAGCAGTGATGAACGCTGGCGTGATTTGAATATAATACAGCATTACAGCACAGACTGACTGACTGACTGAGGCTTTACTTTAGCATTTAGCATTTAAAACACACTGTAATGCTGCTCCACTATCTGGACTTTAACTGTACTGCGGTGGTGAATGATGGAAATTGGTCAATTAAAAACACAGTTAGGTGATTCCTGAGAAACACACTCCTCTGTTTAAAAATTAAATTAAATTAAATAAAAAAAAATTAAATTACAAGTAAATTGAAATAAAATAAAATAAATTGTAAAATGAGCTAAAATAAAAAAATAAAATAAAAAGTAAAATGAACTAAAATTAAAACATAAAATAAAATAAAATATTATTATAAAGTAAATAAAGAGTAAAATAAAATAAACAATTAAATGTTAAATAAAATAAAAATAAAAACAATAATTTAATTAAAAGTAAAATGAAATAAAAATAAAATAATAAATGAATAAAAGAAAAAATAAATAATAAAATAAAATCGAAAATGAAAATGAACTAATAAAAAAATAAAATGAACTAAAATTAAATAAAAATAAAATGTAAAATAAAAAGTAAAATAAAATAAAAAAACTTTAAATAATAATAATAATAATAATGGGCGACTCGGTGGCGCAGTAGGTAGTGCTGTCGCCTCACAGCAAGAAGGTCGCTGGTTCGAGCCTCGGCTGGGTCAGTTGGCATTTCTGTGTGGAGCAAGTTCTCCCCACGTTAACGTGGGTTTCGGGTGCTTTGGTTTCCCCCACAAGTCCAGAGACATGCAATACGGGTGAATTGGGTAAGCTAAAATTGTCTCTAGTGTATGAGTGTGAATGAGTGTGTATGGGTGTTTCCCAGTGATGGATTGCAGCTGGAAGGGCATTCACTGCATAAAAAACATATGCTGGATAACTTAGCGGTTCATCCCGCTGTGGCGACCCCAGATTAATAAAGGGACTAAGCCAAAAAGAAAATGAATGAATGAATGAATGAATGAATGTATAATAATAATAATAAATAATAAAAATTAAATAATAATAATAAAAAAATAATAATAATGTCAAAATAATTAAATTAAAATGAAATAGAAATAAAATAATAAATAAATAAATGAAATAATAAAGTAAAATGAAATTAAAATAAATTAAATAAATAATAAAATGTACTAAAATTAAAACTAAACAAAACATAAAATAAAATAAAATATTAAAAATATGAAATAAATAAATAAAAATGAAATAAAAAATTTAATTTTAAATAAATCTTAAAAAACAACAATTAAATTAAAAGTAAAATGAAATAAAAATAAAATAGTA
This sequence comes from Danio kyathit, assembly GCA_903798195.1. Lineage (NCBI taxonomy): Eukaryota > Metazoa > Chordata > Actinopteri > Cypriniformes > Danionidae > Danio > Danio kyathit. Next base: position 84,698,293 of record LR812523.1, on the reverse strand, counting down.
AATAAATAAAATAAAAAAGTAAAATTAATTAAAATTAAATTAAAATAAAACAAACAATAAAATAAAAATTGATAAACAAAATACAATAAACAAGTAAAATAAAATACAAAATGTAACATTAAATAATAAATAAAGTAATAAAAATAATAATGTAAAAATATTTTATTTAAAAGTAAAATGAAATAAAAATAAAATAATAAACAAATAAATGAAAAAAGGTCAAATAAAATAAATTAAATAAATAATAAAATAAAAAGTCAAATGAACTAAAATCCAATTAAAATAAAACAAAAAGGTCAAATGAACTAAAAAAATAAAATAAAATAAAAATAAAATAAAAAACTAAATAAAATAACAAAGATGCTGCTCTAAATATTTGTCAGCACAAATTTCTTTAAAAGTAATATTCACAAGACTTCCTATATTTATCATGTACGTCCTGTATATATGTGTTTTCTGCTGCTGGTTGTTGTCTGTATGATGTAACTTCATATTTAAGCAAAAAGGCCTCATGGGGTGTACGAAAGAAAGATGTGGGAGACCAAAGCAAAAATTATTCATGAATATCCACTTGCTCCAACCTCAAAAGAAAAGAAAAATCCATTATTGCTTCCATAAACTTTCCATGAGAGAGAGACAGCAGATGCATTTATTATTATTATTATTATTATTATTATTATTATTATTATTATATTATTATTAGTAGTAGTAGTAGTATTGTTGTTCTGTTCATTATTATTATTATTATTATTATTTTATTTTAACTTTGGATTTTAATTTTTTTATGTCATTTGTTAAATATAATTAATACTTTAACAATTAATCTTTAACATATTTGAATTATGCATTTATTTAACTATGGCTATAGGTCCATATAGTTTTTCATTTTATTTTCGTTTTAGTGTCCAATGCTTTTGTGCCTTTGCTTCGAATATAAATGATATTTTATGTTCGCTGCCCTTGCACATTATTGGATTTTTTTTCTCATCAGATTGTTGAATCAATACGAGGACTAAAGCCAAGTGGATAAAACATGGAAATCATCCAAGTGTTGAGCATCTGTCCAGAAGAGATGGAGGAGGTCAGAGAGAGAGGAAACATCTGCTCTGATTACGTGGAAAAAATAATAATAACAATAATAATATTAGTATAGTAATTCATAGTAAATACTGTAGTGTTTTTGAACTATTCTATACAGTAGTAAAGTGTAGTATCCGCTTGTTAAGTGTGACATTTATTAATAATAAACGTTTATAAAATGATGTAACGTTTATGAAGTGATGTAATACTTTTAAAACTCACGATCACAATATATTAACAATATATTATTATAACAATTTTTTATAAATTGTTAAAATTGTACGCAGTGGTGCAGTAGATAGTGCTGTTGCCTTACAGCAAAAAGGGTCACTGGTTCGAGCCTTGGCTGGGTCAGTTGGCATTTCTGTGTGGAGTTTGCATGTTCTCCCTGTGTTGGCGTGGGTTTCCTCCGGGTGCTCCGGTTTCCCCCACAAGTCCAAACACATGTGGTACAGGTGAATTGGGTAGGCTAAATTGTCCGTAGTGTATGAGTGTGAATGAGGGTGTATAGATGTTTCCCAGTGATGGGTTGCAGCTGGAAGGGCATCCGCTGTGTAAAACATATGCTGGATAAGTTGGCGGTTCATTTCGCTGTGGCGACCCCTGATTAATAAACGGACTAAGCCGAAAAGAAAATGAATGAATGAAAATCTTAAAGATATATATATATATATATATATATAAATATTAGTTATATTTTAAGTTGATCTAATGTTTGACTATTCATCATTATTTTCAGGATAGCTCTTTTGTCTCAAGACTAATGGCCGCAAGTACTTGAATTAATCAGCTGTGGTGATTCTACAGTTGCTATGGTAACACAACGACTATAGTAATTGACATGTGGTGATTCTACAGTTGCTATGTCAACACAACGACTGTAGTAACTGATCTGTTGTGGTGATTCTACAGTTGCTACAGTAACACGACAACTATAATAATTGGCCTGTTGTGGTGATTCTACAGTTGCTATGGCAACACACCATCTTCAGTATTTGATCTGTTGTGGTGATTCTACAGTTGCTATGGCAACACAACTATAGTAACTTATCTGTTGTGGTGCTTCAATAGTTGCTATGGTAACACAATAACTACAGTAATTGATCTGTTGTGGTGGTTCTACAGTTGCTATGGTAACACAACAACTTCAGTATTTGATCAGTTGTGGTGATTCTACAGTTGCTATGGCAACACAACAACTTCAGTATTTGATCTGTTGTGGTGATTCTACAGTTGCTATGGCAACACGACAACTTCAGTATATGATCTGTTGTGATGATTCTACAGTTGCCATGGCAACACAACAACTTCAGTATTTGATCTGTTGTAGTGATTCTACATTTGCTATGGTAACACAACAACTATAGTAACTGATATGTTGTGGTGATTGTACAGTTGCTATGGTAACATAAGAACTATACTAATATAAACAAATGACCCAAAACTGTAGTTTTCTACAACTACAGGTTATATTATACTAAAGTACACCACAGTTTACTGTAGTAAAAGCTAAAGTATACTACAGTACAGTTTATCAGTTCACTATAGTTAATACTACAGTATGATGAAGCGTTCGTTATTAAAGGTTGTGAATGATATGTGAAGTATAATATACTTTACTATATTATTGTTCAAAAACACTATAGTATTTACTGTAAATTACTGTAGTATTTTCCCAAATAGGTATTGTAATTTAATCAGAGGGGAAAACAAGAGCACGTGGCAGAATAAAGTGAATACACTGTACAAACAAATTATGACAAAAAGTCATGACAACAAAGTTACTAAATTTAACCTAATATTTTTAACCAGTTTGACTAATTTAAGTTGAGATTAATAGACCATTTCAGTTGATTCAACTAAACAGTTTAAAGCAGTAAGATTCCTTCACAGTGTAGCATCTTCCAGAGCTCCTCATTCACAGCCATTTACAAGAGCTGCTGAAAGACACGCGGCAAAACTCATCAGATAAATCAGAAATGAGCGTAAAGTGTTCATGGCTCTCCCACAGGCCTGAGTCTCTCATTATCTGCCTGTCAATTACAGCGTAACGCCAGCGAGAGGCCGAGCGCACAGTTCAGCCTCAAGGCGGAGATCAAATGAAGGATCAGTGGAAACGCAGAAACGCTTTAATGGAGACCTGCTATTCTAACCCTTCACTGCAGAGATCCAGCGGCGGAGCTTCCTCGCGGCGGAGCTACAAAATGAGGATAAATTAGTGAAATTAGCGGAGAGGCTGGGGCTTGTCAATGGTGCTTCACACACTGCGCCGCCATGCACATCCCACTGTCAGGACCTGGAGATACTTTATCTGCATCTATTACTGACTTTAATGGAGTTTAATTACTCTGCCTTTCACGCTTTATTGGCCAGTGCTGCCCCAATGAAAGAATACTATAGCGGTTTGTAGTATATACTATAGTGTTTTTAATCCATGCTACAGTGAAGCACTTGACTTGATCTGTTGTGCGGATTATACAGTTGCTAGGGTGACACAACAACTATAGTAATTGATGTTTTTGTAGTGATTCTATTGTTGTTATGGTGACACAACAACTATTGTAATTGATGATTTTGTGGTGATTCTATTGTTGTTATGGTGACACAACAACTATTGTAATTGATGCTTTTTTGGTGATTCTATTGTTGTTATGGTGACACAACTATTGTAATTGATGCTTTTTTGGTGATTCTATTGTTGTTATGGTGACACAACAACTATTGTAATTGATGCTTTTTTGGTGATTCTATTGTTGTTATGGTGACACAACTATTGTAATTGATGCTTTTTTGGTGATTCTATTGTTGTTATGGTGACACAACAACTATTGTAATTGATGCTTTTTTGGTGATTCTATTGTTGTTATGGTGACACAACTATTGTAATTGATGCTTTTTTGGTGATTCTATTGTTGTTATGGTGACACAACAACTATTGTAATTGATGCTTTTGTGGTGATTCTATTGTTGTTATGGTAACACAACAACTATTGTAATTGATGTGTTGTGGTGATTCTGTAGTTGCTATGGTAACACAACAACTATAGTAATTGATCTGTTGTGGTGATTCTGTAGTTGCTATGGTAACACAACAACTATAGTAATTGATCTGTTGTGGTGATTCTGTAGTTGCTATGGTTACACAACAACTATAGTAACCGATCTGTTGTGGTTATTTTATAGTTGCTATGGTAACACAATAATTGTAGTAATTGATCTGTTGTGGTGATTCTACAGTTGCTATGGTAAGACAACAACTATAGCAACTGATCTGCATTGTTTATTCTACAGTTGCTACAATAACACAGCAACTACAGTAATTTATTTGTGGTACTAATTCTGTAGTTGCTAAGGTAACTCAACAACTATAGTAACTGATCTGTTGTGATGATTCTATAGTTGCTACGTTAGCACAACAACTACAGTAATTGATCTGTGGTAAAAATTATGTAATTGCTATGGTAACAACAGCTATTGTAACTAATCTGTTTTGGTGATTCTTTAGTTGCTATAGTAACACAACAACTATAGTAATTCATCTTTTGTAGTGATTCTACCGTTGCTATGGTATCACAATAACTATAGCCACTGATATGTAATGATTATATAGTTGCTACGATAACACAACTACAGTAATTCATCTATAATAATAATTCTATAGTTGCTATGGTAACACAACAACTACAATAATTGATATGTTGTGGTGATTCAAAAGTTGTTATGGTAACACAACAACCATAGTAATTGATCTGTGATAATCATTATATAGTTGCTATGGTAACAACAACTATAGTAATTCATCTATTGTAATAATTCTGTAGTTGCTATGGTAACACAACAATTACAGTAATCATCATCTGAAGTGGAATAAAAGTCAAGAATATCGAAAATAGACAAGAATGGGTGTTGTTCAATAGTTTTAGCACAACTTTGACGAAAGATTTTGACCCACTTCAAATATTGACTACTGTATAGTTGTTGATTTGTGGTAATAATTCCACAGTTGCCATGGCAACACAACAACAATAGAAATATAATACAAAGTACCCAATATTTTACTTTTTTACAACAATAGAGTATATTATAGGGCATCACGGTGGCACAGTGGGTAGCACAATCGCCTCACATCAAGAAGGTCACTGCTTCGAGTCCCGGCTGGGTCAGTTGGTGTTTCTGTGTGGAGTTTGCATGTTCTCCCCGTGTTGGCGTGGGTTTCCTCCGGGTGCTCCGGTTTCCCCCACAGTCCAAACATGCGCTATAGGGGAATTGATGAACTAAATTGGTCGTAGTGTATGGGTGTTTCCCAGTACTGAGTTGCAGCTGGAAGGGCATCAAACATATGCTGGATAAGTTAGCGGTTCATTCTGCCGTGGCGACCCCTGATTAATAAAGGGACTAAGCTGAAAAGAAAATGAATGAATGAATGAGTATATTATATATATATATATATATATATATATATATATATATATATATATATATATATATACGTATATGTGTGTGTGTGGGTGTGTGTATATATATATATATATATATATATATATGTGTGTGTAAATATACTACAATGCACCACAGTTTACTGTAGTAAACAAACTATTATTATAGTTTATCAGTTCACTGTAGTTAATACTACAGTGTGTTGCAGCATGAGTTGTAAATACTATAATATATACAGTACAATACATCATACATGTCAACCCTCCCGTTTTTCCCAGGATTCTCCCGTATTTAACAGTTCTGTCCTGCTGTCATCCCGTAAAGGTGTTTTCTCGTATTTTCAGTCTTTCTCTGAAGAGTGCCAATAAACATTAAAGAGCCGATCCTCCCTATACGCAACCCATACCGCCGAACCACCAGGGGACTCCTCTTGCTCTTAAATGTGAATCTGTTTTGTGCTTTTGCTTTATTTAGGCATGAAAACACTTTGAAAAAAATATAAAAATGACGGGATTCCCTTTCCTTTAATTACAGGCGCCGTTGCCCCTCCTATGCACACCTCAAAACAGTCAAGTGGCGGTGAGTGACTGTCAGACGCGCTCCATAGTGATAAACAGAAGCTGTTTCCCAAACGGATTCTGTACATGCGATTTGAAGAGGAGCGAAAGTTTGGGTTTAGGGTGCGTGTTTGAACAGACATATACACATAATTAATAATAATAATATCTAAAGATGTCGATCTTGGTGGGGGGTTTTTCAAACACAACTAATTTTGTCCTAAATGAGCATGAAAACTTATGAAAGCAATCGACTGCTGTCATTATAACGTTAGATGTGTGCATTTTAAAAGTGACACCTCTGTTATTTAATGTAATCAAATGAAAATCTAAATAAATGAGATTCATTTGTTGCTGTTTAATCAGAATGTGTAAGTTATACAGTGAGGATAAGGGTAATGAGATTTAATAGCTTGATTTTATTTCTTTATAATAGCTATTAATTTTAATAAGCTGAACTGTTTGCTAATTTATTTGCTGCTATATACTATTTATTTTTTCTTTTGTCAATAATAATAATAAAACATATTATGCACCGTTTAACTGTTTATTTACAATGAAACAGCTCCAAAAGAATTCAGAATCAGAATCAGAAAGAGCTTTATTGCCAGGTATGTTCACACATACGAGGAATTTGTTTTGGTGACAGAGCTTCTACAGTGCAACAGAATTACAGAGACAGGACTAAAAAACAGACAATAAATATATTTTAAAAAGTGAATGCAAATATACAAATTGACGAGTGTTTGTACAGCTATATTACTATATACAACATAATATGTGCAGCTGTTATGTGCAAATTGGCATGTAAAGTGTGTTGTTAAATAAGTGTATGTGTGTATAAAAGTGTATAGCAGGTAGTGATGTTGGTTCCACATTTACTATCAAGTGTTCATGAGATGGATCGCCTGAGGAAAGAAACTGTTTCTGTGTCGGGCTGTTCTGGTGCACAGTGCTCTGTAGCGTCGACCAGAAGGTAACAGTTCAAACAGGCAGTGTGCTGGGTGTGAGGGGTCCAGAGTGATTTTGGCAGCCCTTCTGCTCGCTCTGGATAAGTACAGTTCTTGGAGAGTAGGGAGGGTTGTACCAATGATTCACTCAGCAGTCCGAACTATTCGACGTAGTCTTCGGAGGTCGGATTTGGTAGCTGAGCTAAACCAGACAGTTATTGATGTGCAGATGACTGATTCAATGATGGAGGTGTAGAACTGATTCAGCAGCTCCTTTGGGAGGTTGAACTTCCTCAGCTGACGAAGAAAATACAGCCTCTGTTGAGCTTTTTTGACAATGGATTATTTGACAATTATATGTAGTACTTTTGGGATTTTTTATGGGAGGGGGGTGATGCTTCTTCAGTTTAAGAGACGTTTAGAAATCAGGTTTTCCTATTCAGCACTACAATTGTCTTGTCTGTGCAGTTCATGGTCCTGCACCTCAGTGTTCGACTATAAGGATGTTTTTGTTAACAATAGAAACCCCACAGTCGGTCAACACTTGACTAGCAGGAAAACCTCTGGCACAAGGTCCTTCTTTCTTGAAAGAAGATGTAATTTTCTTGTGAGCGTGGTCTACAGATCCTCCATGTCTCCGAGTGTTTTATCCTCTCTGTGTTTGGGTATTGAGCGGGAGAGCCATTAAATGAAGCTTTCAGACCAGAGCTCTATTCACACTGATTCAGAGGTGTGTGTCAGTGCTGCCCTTCCTCAGAAACGCATGGCTTCTGCACAATGAGCCCTGCTTCAGTCCTCCGCTGTCTCTGTCCACGTGTGTGAGATGCTGGGATGAAGGACAGGTGAACTCGAACAATGCCTCTCCATTCATCATGATAAAGCAGATCTGTTTGCATGTTCAGAAGAAAAGATAAGTGCAGGAGAGTTAGCCGGACCCCTGTGGCCTCATTTATAATACATAATACAGGTGCTTTCCAAATTTAATGGTTGCCAGGGTGTTGATTTGTAGTTTCCAGTGTTTAGCGCTTGTTAGAATTTTCACAATCAGTTGCTAAGCTGTTCTGGTTGGTTGTCAGGGTGTTGCTAAGGAGTTTTCATAACATTAGTAGTTGTCAGGGTGTTGCTAAGGTGTTTTCAGTGTTTTGGTGGTTGTTGCACAGGGGCTTTCAGTGTAATGATTGATGGAGTGTTTTGGTAGTTGTCAGGGTGTTGCTAAGGTGTTTACAGTGTTGTTGGTAGTTTCTACAGTGTTGCCAGGTGCTTTCCATATTTAATGGTTGCCAGGGTGTTGATTTGTAGTTTCCAGTGTTTAGTGCTTGTTAGAATTTTCACAATCAGTTGCTAAGCTGTTCTGGTTGGTTGTCAGGGTGTTGCTAAGGAGTTTTCATAACATTAGTAGTTGTCAGGGTGTTGCTCAGGGTGTTTTCAATGTTTTGGTGGTTGTTGCACAGGGGCTTTCAGTGTAATGATTGATGGAGTGTTTTGGTAGTTGTCAGGGTGTTGCTAAGGTGTTTACAGTGTTGTTGGTAGTTTCTACGGTGTTCCCAGGTGCTTTCCATATTTAATGGTTGCCAGGGTGTTGATTTGTAGTTTCCAGTGTTTAGTGCTTGTTAGAATTTTCACAATCAGTTGCTAAGCTGTTCTGGTTGGTTGTCAGTGTGTTGCTAAGGTTTTTTTTTTTATAACATTAGTAGTTGTCAGAGTGTTGCTAAGGTGTTTTCAGTGTTTTTGGTAGTTTCCAGGGTGTGCTTTCCATATTTAATGGTTTTCAGGGTGTTTTGTGTGGTAGTCAAGGTGTTGCTAAGGTGTTTTTTGGTGTTTTTATTGAAGCCACCAGGGTGATGCTAAAGAGCTTTCTGCATTTTAGTGGTTGCCAGGGTGTTGATAAGGTGTTTTCATGTGTTTTGTGTTGTTGTCAAGGTGTTGCTAAGGTGTTTTTAGTGTTTTTATGGAAGCCACCAGGGTGATGCCAAAGTGTCTTCTGCATTTTAGTGGTTGTCAAGGTGTTGCTAAGGTGTTTTTGGTGTTATTTTGGTAGCCACCACTTTCACAATCATTTGCGAAGCTGTTCTGGTTGGTTGTCAGTGTGTTGCTAAGGAGTTTTCATAACATTAGTAGTTGTCAGGGTGTTGCTAAGGAGTTTTCATAACATTAGTAGTTGTCAGGGTGTTGCTAGGGTGTTTTCAGTGTTTTGGTGGTTGTTGCACAGGGGCTTTCAGTGTAATGATTGATGGAGTGTTTTGGTAGTTGTCAGGGTGTTGCTAAGGTGTTTACAGTGTTGTTGGTAGTTTCTATGGTGTTGCCAGGTGCTTTCCATAATTAATGGTTGCCAGGGTGTTGATTTGTAGTTTCCAGTGTTTAGTGCTTGTTAAAATTATTTTACAATCAGCTGCTAAGCTGTTCTGGTTTGTTGTCATGGTGTTGCTAAGGAGTTTTCATAACATTAGTAGTTGTCAGAGTGTTGCTAAGGAGTTTTCATAACATTAGTAGTTGTCATGGTGTTGCTAAGGAGTTTTCATAACATTAGTAGTTGTCAGGGTGTTGCTAAGGTGTTTTCAGTGATTTGGTGGTTGTTGCACAGGGGCTTTCAGTGTAATGATTGATGGAGTGTTTTGGTAGTTCTCAGGGGGTTGCTAAGGTGTTTACAGTGTTGTTGGTAGTTTCCAGGGTGTGCGTTCCATATTTAATGTTTTCCAGGGTGTTGATTTGTGGTTTCTTGTGTTTTGTGTGGTTGTCAAGGTGTTGCTAAGGTGTTTTGGTGTTATTTTTGGTAGTTTCCAGGGTGTGCTTTCCATATTTAATGTTTTCCAGGGTGTTGATTTGTGGTTTCTTGTGTTTTGTGTGGTTGTCAAGGTGTTGCTTAAGGTGTTTTGGTGTTATTTTTGGTAGTTTCCAGGGTGTACTTTTCATATTTAATTGTTTCCAGGGTGTTGATTTGTGGTTTCTTGTGTTTTGTGTGGTTGTCAAGGTGTTGCTAAGGTGTTTTTGGTGGGGGGGTTTTTGGTAGCCACCAGAGTAATGCTAAAGTGCTTTCAGCAACTAGTTGCTAAGCTGTTCTGGATGATTTTCAGGGTGTGGGTATGATGTTTTCTGTATTTTATTGGTTATACAGATGTTGTTAAGGTGTTACCAGCATTTTAATAGTTGTAATCAATCACGTTGACAGCCAGTTTCTACGGGGTAGTTTCCAGGGTGTTGCTAAGATGTAAGCAGCATTTTAATATTCGTAATCAATCACATGTTAAGCCAGTTGCTAAGCTGTTCTGGGTAGTTGCCAGGGTGTTGCTAAGGTAACCTAGGCTAAGTGCTTATAAGCATTTCCACAGTTTGTATCTGCGTCTCAGTTATAAATCTGCAGATCAGTTTTGCGCATCAGATACACCTCCGCTATACTCTTCTGTGACCGTTGTAAAGTAAACACAGTGAAACTCTGAGCTTTGAGTCGTTTATCAGCCATCTCAAGCTTCAGTCTGATCAGAATAAAGTCATTAGACTCAATGTTGGTTATCGCCATATAAAAACACATTGGAGGAGCATCTGGGCGATTCCTCTGGGCTCACACACACTTACGCTGGAGTAATGGCTTCGCTGGTCTCCTGATACATCATTAAATATTGTAAAAATGAGCCTTCACTATTTAAAACGCAGGCTGCAAATCTCTTTAATAATGCTCTATATGGCCCTAACGAGCTGCGGGAGACAATGAAGCGATCACTTTAGCGCAGGGGCAGCACAAATCCTCCTCCGGTTGGTCACACGCCAGCTGAGATGTAATGCGTTATTAATGCGCCGTACACTGTGGATCCAGGATTTTATGAGGGGAGTGTTAATAAATTGCAGATGTATTAGCTGTAATGTTGCAATATGATGTAATGAACAGGACAGAGCACTCCAGGGCCAGATGAAAAAGTTAGAGGAATATGAAACATCAAAAAAAGTCAAAAAAGCACCATGCAAGTGGCTCATACAATACTCTGAATGCAGTCTTTGAAAGCCACGCAGAAATGATTTAATGAAAATCCACTCCTCTCATATCTCATTTGAATATGTGCAATTTTAATATTATGTACCCCTGGATACATTTCTGGAGAGCGGCAAATACGTCCCAGGAGGTATGTTTTTTTTTTTTTTGCAGTTTTTGTTTTCGTGAATCCACCAGAGGGCGCTGTGTATGCTTGTGTTACGTTAGCAATGTCTGCTGTGAGTTTGTCACTTTATTGTGATTATACTTACAAGTATGACTTTAAAACTGAACTGTCAATACAACACCTTGTATTGATGTGTCAGTATTATTATTATTATTATTATTATTATTATCACCATCATCATTATTATTATTTTATTATTATTATTATTATTATTTTATTATTATTATTATATTATTTTATTATTATTTTTTATATTATTATTATTATTTCATTATTTAGTATCATTATTATTATTATTGTTATTTTATTATTATTATTTTTTTATTATTATTATTATTATTATTATTATTATATTATTTTATTATTTTTTTATATTATTATTATTATTTCATTATTTAGTATCATTATTATTATTATTGTTATTTTATTATTATTATTATTATTTTATTATTATTATTATTATTATTATTATTTTATTATTATTATTATATTATTTTATTATTTTTTTATATTATTATTATTATTTCATTATTTAGTATCATTATTATTATTATTATTGTTATTTTATTATTATTATTATTATTATTATTATTTTATTATTATTATTATTTATTATTATTATTATTATTATTTTATTATTATTATTTATTATTATTATTATTATTATTATTATTACATTATTATTTTATTATTATTTTTATATTATTTTTATTGTTTTATTTTTTTTATTATTGTTGTTGTTGTTGTTGTTATTTTATTATAATTATAATTTTTTTTTTTTTATTATTCATTCATTCATTTTATTTTTAGCTTAGTCCCTTTATTAATCTGGGGTCGCCACAGCAGAATGAACTGCAAACTTATCCAGCATATGTTTTTATGCAGCGGATGCCCTTCCAGCTGCAACCCATCACTGGGAAGCACCTATACACACTCATTCACACACATACACTACGGACCATTTTAGCTTACCCAATTCACCTGTACCGCATGTGTTTGGACTGTGGGGGAAACCGGAGTACACAGAGGAAACCCACGCCAACACGGGGAGAACATGCAAACTGCACACAGAAACACCAACTGACCCAGCCGGGACTGGAACCAGCAACATTCTTGCTGTGCTAACCAACGAGCTGCCCCTTATTTATTTATTTGCTTGATGCATATAAGTGCTGGACTCCCATGAGGCCAAGCGGCAGGTCTTCAGTCTTCAGAATGAGCTCAGTGCTGTGCATGCTGGGAGTTTCTGAACACATTTTAAAGATAAACTCTAGGAGATATCAGAAAGACATGTCCAGCGTTTAAATCTCCCAGCGGGGAAATGACAGAGAAACTCACAGTAATAAAACAACAGCACTGCAGCATCGAGAGCTTTAGCTGAGGTCAGTGATTTACATTATTTAACACAATCATTTATTAATTATAATGTTACAGTTGAGCCGAATATAGGATAGATGCTTTCATCAATTCACAATTGCTTGTTAATTAATTTACTAAACTTTATTGTGCCGTCACGGTGGCGCAGTGTTTTTTTTAGGTAAGAATGTAGTTGTTTAGATTGCATCTATAAGGATAGTGCCTATTTTAAAGTATTTATAATTTCACAGATTCAGCGCGTCTGCAGCCATCAGCCTGTCATATTGAGCAGAGCAAAGACGGTTGACGTTCCACCACAAGATGGCGACAGAGACGCATAAGCCCTTAGAGGAGAAAAACTCAGCATAAATTCAAACTACAGCTGATCCAATCATTATAAATCAGGTAAGTGACACTCTAAGTCGATCTCTCTCTTTTGCTTGTGTATGTTGTAGTGCTGTATTTATACCACAGTAATCTGCTACTGTTTGCTTTGCTTTGACTTTTTCAGGGTTAATTATTGTGATCTCCCGATTGCAACAGAGAAATACTGGGAAATCTCTGTAGACTGATGGCATTTCATGCTGTTCAGCCTTATAATCTTAAAATGTGAGCAAAATCAGCTGTTTTGTCATCAATTTAGACATTACGCTAGAGAATCACTCAAACACTAGCTCTAAAGTGACGTTGGTGAATGAGCAGCGGTTTCTGCTGTTCTGACGTCAGCTGCAGATGTGAATGAACGGCGGAAGAAAGTAGTTCCTCTTACAAAAAGGTTTTTAGACTCTCCGTGTTTGATTTTCTTTTTTATACACACGATTATGCTGTTGAACTGTTGTATAAACACAATATCACACCAGCAGCCTCCCACTAGTGCCGATATACAGCCATATCACACTGCTACTAGTGTGATATTCCTAATATGTGTGTGTGTGTATATATATATATATATATATATATATATATATATATATATATATATATATATATATATATATATATATATATATATATAGATATATATAGATATAGATATATACTGTATATATATTATAGGTGGGCATAGATTAATTTTTTTAATCTAGATTAATCTAGATTAAAATGGCTCATTTGAATTCTGCCGAAGGCATTCAGAATATGTGTGCTGCC
>LR812523.1:84658150-84684516 GCA_903798195.1 Danio kyathit | reverse complement strand
CAAAGAGCAAAACGCAAAAAACCAATACTACAAAAGCTGTCAATAACTTCCCTCTAACTCATTATACTGCCATCAAACTCAGTTCACACGTCACTGCTGTCCTGCTGGTTAGACTACAACACTTATTTTTCTAAAAAACTATTTTGCATATTTTTTATGAATTTTGAGTTTTATTTATTTGATAGTTATTTCACATTTCTTGTTTGTAAAGGCTAAATACAATAATAAAAGTGAACAATTTTTTTTGTGCTGTTTTTATTTAAAAAAAAAAGTTATAAGAGTCTGGAGGTATTATCGACTTGCAAATTCACTTTGCAGACATTTGTAGGTACAGACATCCATTGTGTGCGTTCTTGGGAGTTTTCCTTTCTTTTTAATATTGTCATATCGATATCGTATATCGTATCGACCGAAAAAAAAAATATATCGTGATATAAATTTTTGCCATATCGTCCAGCTCTAATCCCTACATTGAACCCTGCAATGTACTTCAATAGAGCTGGACGATATGGCAAAAATTTATATCACGATATTTTTTTTATTTCGGTGATACGATATAATTACGAATCGATATGGACAATATTAAAAAGAAAGGAAAAACTCCCAAGAACGCACACAATGGATGTCTGTACCTACAAATGTCTGCAAAGTGAATTTGCAAAGTCGATAATACCTCCAGACTCTTATAACTTTAAAAAAAAATAAAAACAGCACAAAAAAAATTGTTCACTTTTATTTGTATTTAGCCTATTCAAACAAGAAATGTGAAATAAACTATCAAATAAATAAAGCTCAAAATTCATAAAAAATATGCAAAATAGTTTTTTAGAAAAATAAGTGTTGTAGTCTAACCAGCAGGACAGCAGTGATGTGTGAACTGAGTTTGATGGCAGTATAATGAGTTAGAGGGAAGTTATTGACAGCTTTTGTAGTATTGGTTTTTGCGTTTTGCTCTTTGTAGACGGTCCCTAGGGATCGGTGTCTTTGCCGCCTGCGCATAGAGATCAATATATTGCGTCCAGCGCGTAGGAAAGCTCATTTTTAGGAAATAAGGTTGTAGGTGGTTGTATACATTGCGACAGTTGAAAAAATGTGCTATTTGTGTAGGAACAATGTTTCGGTCATGAGTTATTGATCCGGAAAAGACGAATCTGTTGCTAACTTTACTGAACTGAACCACTCTACACACTGCATTAGTCTTTCCTTTCTCATCAACTATTTTGTCTGCATTCTTACTTGTGGAAGCTTGTTCATTCGCATCTGTATTCAGAGCACTCATTTTGTAGCTAAAACTTTCTGCGGCGCAGCTTAACCAACTGCTGTGCTGAGCGCTGGCAGCGTTTCTGTGATGTTCGTCATCACGTAAGTGACATCAGATCACGCTCTTTCTGACGGCTGAGCACTGAACGTCATTCAGTGACAAGTGATACATGTATAAGATCTTATATAAATAATAATATATTATTTATATATATGCAAATTTATATTGAAATATCGGAAATGGGTTCAAAAATCATATCATCGTTATTGAAAAAATTCTATCGCGATATATATTGATATCGAATTATTGCCCAGCCCTAATTTCAATATCTTTTACAGTCCCATGATGCATTGCCAAAGACACCATCACATTAAAAACAACACTGATTAGGTAATTCAGTACGTATCACTAACTTCACTATTCAGTAATGTAGAGAATGGGAACAGATGGCTTCAGCAAAGGCAGATACAATCGATTAACAACCTCGATCACCGCAGTTAAAAAAATCCATTTCACTATGAAGAAAATGAAGGAGTTTTTACTTTGGGAAAGCAACTGTTGCACTCTTTAACCTGCTCTCCATAGCATCTGTTTCCATGGCGACTCCTGGAATTGGTGATCCACTGCCGATGTCTTTATATAGAGTTAATTTAGTGTCATTTAGATTCTTTTTCCAGTCATTTCAATAGGAAAATGTGTCCTATTGAGCGCACGAGTTAACTCTGGCTTACCAAAATGTGAGTTTGATTAAACACGCTCATGGTGGCTCAGTGGATAGCACTGTGGCCTCACAGCAAGAAGGTCGCTGGTTTGAGTCCCAACATTGTGTGTGTGTGTGGAGTTTGCATGTTCTCCCCGTGTTGCCGTGGGTTTCCTCCAGGTGCTCCGGTTTCCCTGACACTCCAAACACATGCGCTATAGGGGAATTGATCAACTAAATTGGCTGTAGTGTATGAGTGTGAGAGAATGAGTGTGTATGGGTGTCTCCCAGTACTGGGTTGCAGGTGGAAGGGCATCCACTGTGTAAAACATATGTTGGAATAGTTGGCGGCTCCTTCCGCGGTGGTGACCTGTGATAAATAACGGACTAAGCTGAAGGAAAATGAATGAATGAACACACTCATCACTCGTTGGGATATTTATCGACCGATGTTGAATTGAATTTAAAGACATTACCGTATGAGAAGTAATATGAAAAAGGCCAGTATTGATGGTTTATTAATTATCAAATACTTGCAAAAAAAATAAATTATATCTGTACAATATTATATTAGACCTGAATTTAATATGAGCAAATTATCAAACGTGCATTTGGAGAGCAACTGGTGTGCTGCATTAATTTGGGATAAAATGTCTTGTCCAATAAAAGAAACTGGCTGCAATTTACTGAGTCAATATTTGATTTATTTGATATGTGATTTGATAAGTTTATTAAATATATATGCTCTATTTTAGGTCAAATAAATGTTACTGTTGTTAAAATAAATGCTGAAAGGCAAAAATATTTGAAGGTTGTTTTTTTTTTTATCTTAAATCTTAAAATGTTGCAGCTGAATGTTAAATGGGTTCATTCCTTGTTCAGTAAAAATTATTAATTGCAGAACAAAATAGCTATTAATGTTAGCACATTAATTACTGTATGCAATTGACCAACATTAGTATTGAAATTGACCTAATATTTTTCTTAAAATGTGTATTGGTATCAGATATATACAATACATAAAATAAAATAAGTAAATAAAAAAAAGTTAAATTAAATAAAATTAAATAATATTAAACAAATTAATAAATACAATAAATAACAAATTAATTAATTAATTAAATAATTAATTAAATATATTTAAATAAAATAAGTAAAATAAAATAAAATAAAATTAAAATGTAAAATTAAATTAAATAAAAGATAAAGGAATGAATAAATAAATTAATCAATTAATTAATTATTTGAATAAATAAATAAATTTAAATAATATAAAATAAAAAATAAAATTAAAAAGTAAAATTAAAAATAAATTAAATTAAAATAAAAAAGAATGAATAAATTAATTCATTAATCAATCAATCAATCAATCGATTGATTGATCATTTAAATAAATAAATGAATAAATTTAAATTTAATACATTTAAATAAAATAAAAAATATAAAAAGTGAAATAAAATTAAAAAATGAATGAATGCATGAATTAATCAGTTAATTAAATAATAATTTAAATAAATAAACAATTTAAATAAAATATAATAAAAATAAAATAAGTCAAATCAAATAAAAATACATAAAATAAAATATAATGAATACATAAATTAATCAATTAATCAATTAATTAATTATTTAAATAAATAAATTTTAATTTAAAAAAAAATCAATGAATACATTTATTAATCAATGAATCAATTAATTATTCAAATACATTAATAAATACATTTAAATAAAAAAATACAAATAAACTAAAGTCATATCTGTCTATCCCTTATAGGAAAAATTGTGTTAACTGACTTGCTATTTACAACATGTTTTCTCAACCAGCCATGGTGCCAAAAATATAGATCAGACACGAAACAGAAAGTGTGATACACATGATACATTCAGGATATTTAAGTTATAAACTGAACCAGCACGTCATTTATCAAAAGAGATGAAGAAGAACAGCAGCAGATCTCAACACATTTACAGCTTTCTAGATTAGCAAAACAGATGCTGCATTTACTGGGGTCAGCAAACAAAATGGAGACTAATGACTGTTGTTTTGTGGTCCAGGGTCACATATGAAGTCAAATGAGAGATCGGCTGTAACTCAATGAAGAAAACCTCATATACAGCAATACTGGAGAGACGCTCACAGTGTATCTTCCAACTCTTTTCATCTCCAGAAAATTGATCAGGTTTGGGTTCGGGATGACAAGCAGATCAACTTACAGGTTTGCTTTTGTTTTGGGCTCCGCAGAAAAGTGTTTGTAAAACACAGTCACATCTCGCCGACTCCATAAAGCTCTCACCAAATAATTGAATCCACGACAACACTGACCTTTTGTATTCCATTCATTTTAGATTTCACTTCGAAAAATTGGACCTTCACTTCTGGAGGGCTCTTGGACTGAACTTTCCGTCGTGTTCAGACAACAATACTTTCTATCAAACTCTGCTTTTTGCCTTCGGTACACACACACACACACACACACACACACACACACACACACACACACACACACATATATATATATATATATATATATATATATATATATATATATATATATATATATAAATCGTGTGCTTATGAGTAATATGGTATTAAAGCTGCAGCAGATAATGACAGGTCATTGTTCAGGATACACTTGCAAAATAAGAGTCACAATTTTCAGTGAACTTTGGAAATGTGAAGCTCCTTTCTTTTGGAAATAAAAGCAGACGCGTCAGCCACAGGTGAACAGCATTTATTAGGTTTTCAAGCATCGGTTTTATCTTCCTGACACTTTTAAATAAGCGTATCGTCTATGAAACATCGGCTATTTTAATATGATTTTGAGCGGCAGCAGGGCTTTAATGCTACTGAAGGATTTTTGGATGAAACAGATACGAGCGGATGATAAATAGATTTCTTTTTGACAAGCGCACTATAAAAGAAAATACAGATACATGATTTACACTAATGGAGTTTAGTACAAAATCAATCTAAAACATTATAATAATATACACAAATTTATAAAAAAAAAAATAATAGGAAGTTAGGCGGCACGGTGGCTCAGTGGTTAGCACTGTGGCCTCACAGCAAGAAGGTCACTGGTTCGAGTCTGGGTCAGTTGGCATTTCTGTGTGGAGTTTGCATGTTCTCCCCGTACTGGGTTGCAACTGAAAATGCATCCGCTGCGTAAAACATATGCTGGAATAGTTGTCGGTTCATTTCGTTGTGGCGACCCCTGATAAATAAGGGACTAAGCCAAAGGAAAAATAATTAATAATAATAATAATAATAATAATAATAATAATATGGGTTTGTGTAGCCCAATATTGGGTGAAATATAAACAAACCCAACTGTATTAAACTATAATGTGAAATAATGTAATGTTTATGTGTGTGAAATATAAACAAAACCCAATTGACGATAAAAAAGAAATGCAATTATTAAATAAAATAAAATAAAAACAGGGCAAGACATTGAACTAAATATTAAATTTTGAAGTCAAAAGTAAACACAAACGCAGATTTGTATTACTTTAATATGCATTTAAAAAAATTACAAAACAAAGGTTTTGAATTTACATTTTATTGTCTACAGTGTCCAAATAAAATAAAATAAGACACAAAAAATGAATAAATGAATGAATGAATAAATAAATAAAAAAACAAATATATAAATAAAAATAAATTAATTCATTATTAATCATTTAAAAAACAAATGAATGAATGAATGAATAATTAAATGCATAAATAAATGAATAAAAAAATTATTAAGTAATGGATAAATTGATAATAAATAAATAAATAATAAATAAATGAATAAATAAAGGAATAAATGAAATAATAATGAATAAATGAAGAAATAAATGATAAGATAAATGAATAAATAAACTAAATTAATGAATAAATATTAAAAAATTAATAAATAAACAAAAAACAAATAAACGAATGAATAAATAAATAAATAAATAAACAAATACATAAATAAATGAATGCATACATAAATTAATAAATAAATGAAAAAATGAATTCATCACTAAATAAATAAATAAACAAACAACTGAAAGATGAATGAATGAATAAATAAATAAATGCATAAATAAATGAACAAAAAATAATTAATTGATGAATGAATAAATAAATAAATAAATAAACAATAAATGAATAAATAAATAAATAATAAACACATAAATAATAAATAAATGAACAAATAAATAAATAAATGAAAGAATAAATTAATGAATGAATAAATAATAAATAAATAAATGGATAAATAAATAAGTAAAAAATAAATGAATAAATAAATAAATAATTAAAAATGAATAAATAAATAAATAAAAAACGAATGAATGAATAAATAAATTAATGCATAAATAAATAACTAAATGAATAAATAATCTGATAATTAAATAAATAAATAAAATAAATGAATACAAAATTATTAATTAAATAATTAATAAATGGATAAATAAATGAATGAATAAATAAATACATAAGAATAATAAATGATAATAATAAGTAAATAAATAATGAATAAATAAATGAATGAATGCATAAATAAATGAATAAATAAATGAATGAATGCATAAATAAATAAATAAATAAACAAATGCATAAATAAATGAATAAATAAATAAATGAATAAATAAATAAATGAATAAATAAATAAATAAATAAATAAATAAATAAATAAATAAATAAATAATTAAAAATGAATAAATAAAAAAACAAAAAAACAAATGAATGAATGAATCAATAAATGAATAAATAAATGAATGAATGCATAAATAAATAAATAAATAAATGAATGGATAAATAAATTAATGAATAAATAAATTAATTAATAAATGAAAAAATGAATTCATCAATCAATAAATAAATAAACAACTGAAAAAATGAATGAATGAATAAGTAAATAAATTAATAAAAAAAAATTTTAAATAAAAATGAATAAATACATAAATTAATTAATTAAAAAACAAAAGAATGAATGAATTCATCAATAAATAAATAAACATGACATTTTGAAGTAGACCATCTGAAATATTATTTTCATATTTAATATTCTCCAATAATCTTCTAAAAATAATTTTTTAATAAAAAAGCCTTAATGTTTATTTATTGATTAAAAAATATATATTTCTGAAGAGGATCCTACAACGGCAGGTTTCGGTGCACTCTTTCAGCACTGCATTGATCATTTCTCACACACAAACGTCTGCTAATCTGTTTCTGTTTCTCAGTCAGATCTGAGTTTAGTTTGCAGAAACATTTACTTTTCTTGTCGTCTCACAGGAGCTCCATCAGCACTTCAGTATAGTCATGAAATATCACAGCGGTTCGGTCTTTAGCAGCAAAATATATGTTTGTTTTCAATATAACAGAGAAGAATCGATGCTGGCCGGCATTACACACTGAAGATATTGTGTTTAACTGTACAAGTCTGACCTCACACACACACAGATCAGTGCTGACGTGATCTGAACATTTAGCTGTATTTCTCTTCCTCCTCTGTGTTATTTATTGTGAGTGAAGTGAAGGCCGGCTCCACATTAATCGAAAACACTTGAGAAATCACAAACAGAGCAGATCCGGCCTGACAATAGAGGATTGCCTATCGATCTCACACAGACACACACACACACACACACACACACACACACACACACACACACACACACACACGTCTCATTCTGTGCCCAAAACTGAAGAGATCCAATCAGACAAAGACTTGCGGGATCTACAGCCACTGTCTGACCTTCACTGACCTCTGAAACCAGTGCAGAATGTCTACAATTGACACTGTACACATAAAATTGACCCAACATTTGGGTTTGTCCATGGGTTGGCAAATTTATGATGAAATGAAGAGTTCACTTTAAAAATGATGGGCTATTTTAACTCAATGTTGGGTCAAATATGGACAAATCCAACATTTTGTTTAATTTATTTAAAAATTAAGCCAATGCCAGTGCTGTCCATATTGGAAACAACATTGGGTTACAACAAAGCGTCTTAGTGTTACAACCCAAATTTGGTTAAAATATGGACAGTCCCAACCATTGGGTTAAAGTTGGGCTGTAAATTTAATAACAAATAAAAAAAAAAATAACCCAGTGTGTGGTATGATACTTTGATAATCAATGCATATTCTAATTCCTGCACTCTAACAAATGTTGGGTTGTTGTAGCCTAACGCTGGGTCAAATATAAACAA
The DNA here is from genome assembly GCA_903798195.1 of Danio kyathit. Lineage (NCBI taxonomy): Eukaryota > Metazoa > Chordata > Actinopteri > Cypriniformes > Danionidae > Danio > Danio kyathit. The sequence continues at coordinate 84,676,362 of LR812523.1, read as the reverse complement.
ACCCAACCATTTGTTTAAAAAGTGTTATAAAGATGTTTTTGATCAAATGTACCCAACCGTTGGGTTTGTCCATGAGTTGTCCAAATTTATGATGAAATAACCCAGACATGTTCACTTTAAAAATGCTGGGTTATTATAACTTAATATTGGGTCAAATATGGACAAACCCAACATTGGTTTAATAAAAAAAAAAGAACTAAACTAAATTAAATGACACCTTTTATGCCAATGTAGTCCATATTGGAAACAACATTGGGTTACAACAGAGAGACTAAAAATGCTGAGTTTTTTCATCCCAAATTTGGGTAAAATACGGACAAACCCAACTACTGGGTTAAAGTTGGGCTGTACATTTAATAACAAATAAATAAAATAAAATTAACCCAGTGTGTATGGTATGATAATTTGATAATCAATGCATCTTATAATTCCTACACTCTAACAAATGTTGGGTTGTTGTAACCTAACGCTGGGTCAAATATGAACAATCCCAACCATTGGGTTAAAGTTGGGCTGTAAATTTAATAATAAATAAATGAAATAAAAATAACCCAGTGTGTGTGGTATGATATTTTGATAATCAATGCATATTCTAATTCCTGCACTCTAACAAATGTTGGGCTGTTGTAATCTAATGCTGGGTCAAATATGACCAAACCCAACCATTTGGTTAAAAAGTGTCATTAAAATGGAATTGATCAAATTAACTTAACAGTTGGGTTTGTCCATGCGTTGTCCAAATTTGTTCTCAAATAACCCAGACGTGTTTACTTTAAAAATACTGGGTTATTATAACTTAATGTTGGGTCAAATATGGACATTGGTTTAATTTTTTTTTTTTTTTTAATGAAACTAAATTAAATGACACCTTTTATGCCAATGTTGTCCATATTGGAAACAACCTTGGGTTAAAACAGAGAGACTAAAAATTGAGTTTTTCAACCCAAACTTGGGCAGAATACGGACAATCCCAACCATTGGGTAAAGCTGGGCTGTAAATTTAATAACAAATAAATAAAATAAAAATAACCCAGTGTGTGTGGTATGATATTTTGATAATCAATGCATCTTATAATTCCTGCACTCTAACAAATGTTGGGCTGTTGTAACCTAATGCTGGGTCAAATATGAACAAACCCAACCATTTGTTTAAAAAGTGTAGTAAAAATGTTTTTGATCAAATGAACCCAACAGTTGGGTTTAACCATGCGCTGTCCAAATTTATGATGAAATAACCCAGACATGTTCACTTTAAAAATGCTGGGTTATTATAACTTAATATTGGGTCAAATATGGACAAACCCAACATTGGTTTAATAAAAAAAAAAGAACTAAACTAAATTAAATGGCACCTTTTATGCCAATGTAGTCCGTATTGGAAACAACATTGGGTTACAACAGAGAGACTAAAAATGCTGAGTTTTTTCAACCCAAATTTGGGTAAAATACAGACAAACCCAACTACTGGGTTAAAGTTGGGCTGTACATTTAATAACAAATAAATAAAATAAAATGAACCCAGTGTGTGTGGAATGACATTTTGATAATCAATGCATCTTATAATTCCTGCACTCTAACAAATGTTGGGTTGTTGTAAACTAACGCTGGGTCAAATATGAACAATCCCAACCATTGGGTTAAAGTTGGGCTGTAAATTTAATAATAAATAAATTTAATTAAAATAACCCAGTGTGTGTGGTATGACATTTTGATAATCAATGCATATTCTAATTCCTGCACTCTAACAAATGTTGGGCTGTTGTAACCTAATGCTGGGTCAAATATGACCAAACCCAACCATTTGGTTAAAAAGTGTCATTAAAATGGAATTGATCAAATTAACTTAACAGTTGGGTTTGTCCATGCGTTGTCCAAATTTGTTCTCAAATAACCCAGACGTGTTCACTTTAAAAATACTGGGTTATTATAACTTAATGTTGGGTCAAATATGGACAAACCCAACATTGGTTTTATTTTTTTTTTTTTAAATGAAAATAAATTAAATGACACCTTTTATGCCAATGTTGTCCATATTGGAAACAACCTTGGGTTAAAACAGAGAGACTAAAAATTCAGTTTTTCAACCCAAACTTGGGCAGAATACGGACAATCCCAACCATTGGGTAAAGCTGGGCTGTAAATTTAATAACAAATAAATAAAATAAAAATAACCCAGTGTGTGTGGTATGATATTTTGATAATCAATGCATATTCGAATTCCTGCACTCTAACAAACGTTGGGTTGTTGTAACCTAATGCTGGGTCAAATATGAACAAATTTGATTAAAAAGTGCACTTAAAATTTTATTGATAAAATGAACCCAACATTTGGGTTTGTCCATATTTGACCCAATATTGGGTTATAATAACCCATCAGTTTTTATAATGTAGAAGCGCTGCATCCTCAGCTTATGAGTCTTGTGCATTTCTGTTATTAAAACAGATTTTAGTGGAAAAACACAAGAATTAATGATGGTGTTGTTGTTATTTCCGTCGTTGATATTAACAGTGTTGTGTAAAAAATGTAATATATTACAAGTTTAAGCCTGTATTACTTAAAAAAAAACACAAACAACATATTTAGTTCCTTTTTAAAGTGACTTTTGATTATAATTGATCATTTTTCCCCAAAACTGGATATTATTATTATTATTATTATTATTATTATTATTATTATTATTATTATTATTATTATTATTATTATTAAAAATGCTGCAATCTAAACAATGCTGTCGCAACCCAACCAAATATGGGCAAACCCAATGTTGGGTAATTATTATTATTTGAATTCAAAGCTATTCCTGTAGCTTTGAGGAATTTAGTTAAAGGTATAGTGCAACACTCTTCTGTAATACCTACACTGGTTGATCTGTTTATTGATAATTATTAATATCTGGATATTAAATGTAACAACAAGGTGTTGAGGTCACTACTGACAAAAGAATATTTTCCTCTTCCTGTTAAAAGAAAAATGTATCTGAGAGATTTTCTAAAGCGGACACTATTGAAGTATACCTGTCATTTCCCTTGTTAATGAAAGAAGTACATTTCAAAACAATTAATGACACTTATCCATGTAATGAAATTCTTAGAATAAGACTTAATTTAGACAGCAATGCTTGTATTTTCTGCTTGAAAGATATTGAATCTCAGGAAAATCTTGTTTTATAGTTGTTCTACTGTCAAAGCCTTTTGAGACAGATAGTATGAGTGGTTGATGACAAAACATGTAATACCTGTGTTTGACTATCTTATTGTGAAATTTGGCATTTTTATGAAAAAGCAAAATTTTATATTCACAAATGTAGATTTGTTAAAGTTTCTCCTCGTTTCAAAGCATTGAAAAATGATTTCAACATTTTATATAAATCCATAAAACTGGTTAAAACAAAAGGCGCCTCAAAGCTCTCTAAACTTTTGTCAGCTTATATAGACTGACCCCCCTGAATGTAATGTATTTTCTTTTTATTATTTAAGGTTTATTTATGTTATTATTATTATTATTATTATTATTATTATTATTATTATTGTTATTATTTTGTACTACATTGTTTATTATATGTTGCTTGGATATAATGTTATACATGTTTAACAATGGAAGCTGAAAATGCCTGTTTGTTATTTGAAGGTTAAATAAAAAAATATATATATACAGTTGAAGTCAGATTTATTCGCCCCCCTGTTTATTTTTTCCCCAATTTCTGTTTAATGGAGAGCAGATTTTCTCAACACATTTCTAATCATAATAGTTTTAATAACTCATCTCTAATAACTGATTTATTTTATCTTTGTCATGATGACAGTAAATAATATTAGACTAGATATTCTTCAAGACACTTCTATACAGCTTAAAGTGACATTTAAAGGCTTAACTAGGTTATTAGGTTAACTAGGCAGGTTAGGGGAATTAGGCAAGTCATTGATGGTTTATTCTGTAGACTATCGAGAAAAAAAAATTCGCTTAAAGGGGCTAATAATTTAGACCTTAAAATGGTGTTTAAAAATTTTAAAACTGCTTTTATTCTAGCCGAAATAAAACAAATAAGACTTTCTCCAGAAGACAAAATATTATCAGACATACTGTGAAAATTTTCTTGCTCTGTTAAACATAATTTGTAAAACATAGGGGTGTCAAAATTAATCGTTTCTTCGGTGCACCGCGATGCAGACGCGGACAATTCGGTATCGGTTCAGTAATTATCATAACCGGTTATTATGTACTGACGTCATTTATCTCCTGCGCGCTATGTCGCGGTAGCTTACTATGGCGAGGGAGTTGAGCGCAAGTGTTTACAACGCTTCACCTACTTGACGCACAAACTGTGCACAATTTCACTGCGTGTGTGTTTTCTGGACACTCTTTCACTGACACTTACAGCAGAAGCCCCTATTTCACTGTGATTGAGAGAATGAAAGTAAACTCCATTACTCTCTTTTTCTCTCTCGCTGTGGCCCATTTGACCTGCTGGCGTGACTTTTCCTCTCCTCTCGGCTGATACGGCGATACTTCTGGATAGAGGTCTGCATTCCCGCGGGTGTAAGGCGGGAGCCGCTGGACCAGACCCGATTTCTTGCGGCGCGGAAATAAATTTCCGAATAAAGCGCGGGAGCGGTCGGTAACTCTGGTGTAAGTTGAACAGGAGCGGGCGGTCTAACAATATCGCTCCCGAGCAAGCAAGCACGTGTGTGTGTGTGTGTGTGTGTTTATGTGTGTGGACTGTGAATGAGAGAGAGCGATGCTGTGTGTTGCTGTCTATGTTTGTGTGTGCGTGTATGTGTGTGAATGAGAGGGCGTGATGCTCTGTGTCGCTTGCTTGGTGCTTGTGTGTCTATGTGTGTGTGTGTGTGTGTGTGTGTGTGTGTGTGTGTGTGTTTATGTGTGTGAATGAGAGAGAGCGATGCTGTGTGTTGCTGTCTATGTTTGTGTGTGCGTATATGTGTGTGAATGACAGAAGGCGTGATGCTCTGTGTCTTGCTTGGTGCTGTGTGTCTATGTGTGTGTGTGTGTGTGTGTGTGTGTGTGTGTGTGTGTTTATACAGACAGCCCCAAATTTAAAACTGTGTTTGGGGAAAGCATCGTCAATGCACCGTGATGCACCGAGATATCGAATTGAACCGAATCGATGGCATGATAATCGTAACCGAACCGAACCGTGAGACCAGTGTAGGTTCACACCTCTAATAAAATATTTTTTAAAATAAATAAATCAAGGGGGGGGGGGGGGGGGGGGGGGGCGAATAATTCTGACTTCAACTTTACATATATAACATTTAATTTTAAATCAAATTTAAATTACATTTTAACCCAACTGTCAAATTTGTTTCTCCATACTTGGACCAAAGTTGGGTTAAAACAACCCAGCATTTATTTTAGGTAATATACATATTGAACTTTAATAAATATAATTTTAATAAAGAGGAAAAGATCTACAGAAACATGAAAAAATATATAATATTGCAGCTGCAACCCAGTACTGGGAAACACCCATACACACTCATTCTCTCTCACACACACACACCAATTTAGTTCATCAATTCCTCTATAGCGCATGTGTTTGGACTGCGGGGGAAACCGGAGCACCCGGAGGAAACCCACACCAACACGTGGAGAACATGCAAACTCCACACAGAAACACCAACTGACCCAGCCGGGACTCGATTGTGCTACCCACTGTGCCACTGTGCTGCCTATGAAATAACATGTAAGATGATATTGTGCGTCATATATTTTCTATGTCCATGTATGTGGTCAGTGCATTTAATTGAGCAGTGCACTGAAACACCAGCTCTGCATTAATTATTGCCGGATGTATTGAATGAGCTCTGCATGCACGGCCACTAATTGTTTGTTTTTCACACAATGAAGGGAAAAAAAAACAAGCTCAGGCCTCCTGCGACTTCAGAGGAGACGCTGAATCTATACTGTAATATCACAGAAATGCTTAAATGCTTACGGCACAATTTGCAGTCACAATGAAAGGTCAATGCTTAGAAAGTCCAATAAAGCTCCCAGACTGTACATCTGGGCCAACCTCACAAAGAAATGCCATATTACAATGGAAAACATGCGGTAAGGGAACCTGAAATGTGATTCCCAGACGAGTTTAACTGTTTAATGATTTAAAAAGCCCCCAAAAAACACACCATTCAGGGATTTTACTTCATCTCGATTTGATTTATGACAGCGATTCAAATCAGAGCCAGAAAGTGAAACAGGGAGACACGTGAAGTGCAAAGTGAAGCATCGCAAACTCACTGTTGACTGAAAAGCAAATCATAATGAGCATATATATATATATATTTATAGACACAACAGTTCTGTTTGGTTCTTGATTCTGATTGGCTGATAGTCGTGTGATATTCTGCAATAACAGCACTCGTACAGCCTCTTCACCCTTGTGTATTACTCCGCCCACATAGAGTGAGAGCAGATGGATAAACTCACTACAGTTTGACAAATATTGCAGCTGTTGGACAACATCATGTACTGTTGAGGCTTATTTAGGTGAGAATGTAGCTGTTTAGATTGCATCTATGCAGTTTATCTATAAGGATAGTGCGAAAACAGTTGACGTTCCGCCACAAGATGGTGACAGAGAGCACATAAGCCCTAAGAGGAGAAAAACTCAGCATAAACCTTAAACTACAGCTGATCAGATTATAATTATTATAAAACAGGTAAGTGACACTCTAAGTCAATCTCGCTCTCTCTTGTGTATGCTGTAGTGCTGTTTTTATACCACAGTAATCTGCTAGTGTTTGCTTTGCTTTGGCTTTTTCAGGGTTAATTATTGTGATCTCCCGATTGCAACAGAGAAATACTGGGAAATCTCTGTAGACTGATGACATTTCATGATGTTCAGCCTTATAATCTTAAAATGTGAGCAAAATCACATTACGCTAGAGAATCATTCAAACACTAGCTCTAAAGTGACGTTGGTGAATGAGCAGCGGTTTCTACTGTTCTGACGTCAGCTGGAGATGTGAATGAACGGCGGAGGAAAGTAGTTCCTCTTACAAAAAGATTTTTGAGACTCTCAAAAAAAAAAGTTTGATTAAAATTTGTATATACACGATTATGCTGTCAAACTGTTGTATAAACGCAATGTCACACTCATAGCAGTGCCATATGGCTGTGTATTGTCACTGGTGGGACACTGGTGTATGAATAATATGATATGTTGAATAATAATATGATTTGTTGAATAATTAAGTAATATATTGAATAATATGATGTATTGTCGATATTTTATTTAATTATTATGTATAAATATCATCTTTTTTATTTATTTTTATTAACTACTACTATTTACTGTGTTTACTGTTTTGTTTTTTATTATATACTGTATATGCATGTTACTTTTTATGTAAACTGTAGAACTGCTTTGGCAATACAATTGTAACATTTGTCATGCCAATAAAGCAATTATTGAATTGAATTGAATTGAGAGAGAGAGAGAGAGAGAGAGAGAGAGAGAGAGAGAGAGAGAGAGAGAAACTCATCCAGTTTTGGGTGTAAAGTTAACACCTTGGATTTTCAGAAAAGCATTTCAAACATTGACATCATAATACTGCAGGAAACATGGCGCAGAACTGATGAGGTCACTCTTTGTCCCCCAGGATACCGTGAAATATCCATTTCATCTAAAAAACATGAAAAAATTAAACATGGTAGAGATTCGGGAGGCACGATAATCTGGCACAAACTGGAAATCGATAAATACATCAAATTAATTAAAAAAGAAGAATCTTATATCTGGCTCAAAATCGACAATCAGCTCAGTCAAACGAAAAAGGACATATTTTTATGCGCTCTTTACATTCCTCCATCCGAATCTCCATATTATAATGAAAACATCTTTGAGACCATCCAGACTCAAATAATCCACTTCCAGGCTCAGGGAAGTGTGCTGCTGTGTGGAGATCTCAATGCTAGAACAGGGTCCTTAACTGACTGTACCACAGACAGTGGGAATAAATACATATTTGGACAGAGTTATCAACAAAACAGTGTAAATATTTCTAGGAATAACTCTGATGCCCAAATAAATAAGAACGGAAAGCTTCTACTTGAGCTGTGTCGAAGCCTCGGTCTGTATCTGGTCAATGGCAGGGTGAGAGGAGACTCTCTGGGCAGATACACCTACAGCTCATTTCTCGGCAGCTCAGCAGTTGACTACATGATCACAGATTTAGATCTGTTCTCTTTCAGTGCATTCACTGTTAAACCACTAACACCTCTATCAGATCACAGCCAAATTACACTTTATATAAAAAGGAACAAGAATACTAATATATTTTCACAATCCAGTATATTGTATGACATTAAAAATAATTATAGATGGGTTCAAGACAGCTCTGAGAAATACAGGAACGCAATTGAAGACCCCCAAATAGGTTTACTTTTGGATAAATTTATGGAAAATAGTTATCCTCATAATGGAGATGGTGTTAATCAGGCTGTAGAAAACATAAATTACATATTTGATTATTTGGCAACAATATCTAATATTAAAACTACTAAGAAAACTTTTAAACAGAAACAAGAGAATGAAAAATGGTTTGACTTTGATTGTAAAACAATAAGGAAAAACTTAAGACAACTAGCAAATCAAAAACACAGACAACCAGAGAATACAGATGTACGTCTTCGGTACTGCGAGGAGCTTAAAAAATATAAAAACACAATCAGAAAAAAGAAAGAAGAGTACATCCAAAAACAGCTCAAAACAATTGAAGAATCTGTTGACTCAAACAATTTCTGGGACAACTGGAATCTCCTTAACAAAAAGAAACATGAACAGCTAACAATACAAAATGGAGACACCTGGAAAAACCACTTTGAAAAACTGTTTAGTAAAATAAACATGAGTACGGAACAATCGCTTATATATGATAAATTAACCCATACAGAGCAAATATTTGGCAAATACCAAAATCCGTTAGACTATCCAATCACAGAAAAAGAGCTACTAGATAAAATACAAGTCCTACCAACAAAAAAGGCAAGTGGTCCAGACGGTATCCTTAATGAAATGATTAAAAACACAAATCACAAATTCCAATTGGCTATAATGAAACTGTTTAATTTGGTCCTGAGTGTTGGTGATTTTCCTGACAAATGGAATAAAGGATTAATAACGCCCATATTTAAAAGTGGAGACAAATCAGACCCTAACAATTACAGAGGCATCTGTGTGAGCAGTAATCTGGGGAAGCTGTTCTGCAGCATCATCAACACCAGACTCATAGGCTTCCTTACAGAGCACAATGTCCTCAGCAAAAGTCAGATTGGGTTTCTGCCGAATTACAGAACATCAGACCATATCTTCACCCTTCAGACTCTGATAGACAAATACGTCCATCAAAACAAAAACAAAATATTTGCTTGCTTTGTTGATTTTCAGAAAGCATTTGATTCAATTTGGCATGAAGGTCTGCTTTCTAAACTTCTAGAATCAGGAATCGGTGGTAAAACATACGACATTATAAAAACAATGTATTCAAGCAGTCAGTGTGCAATTAAAATAGGAAATAAGAGAACAGAATTCTTTACTCAGGGGCGGGGGGTGAGACAGGGCTGTCCACTGTCACCAACCCTCTTCAATATTTACATCAATCAATTGGCAATGCTCCTAGAGCAAGCAGATACGCCGGGTCTCACACTATACGACTCTAGTGTAAAGTTCCTGCTGTTTGCAGATGATCTGGTGCTGCTGTCGCCAACAGAAGAGGGTCTACAGCAGCAGCTGGATATCCTGCACAGCTTCTGTCAGACCTGGGCCCTGACTGTTAACCCAAAGAAAACCAAAACCCTAATATTCCAGAAAAAACCCAGATGTCAGGGATAGAGACACAGTTTCACCCTTGGCATGACAAAAATTGAACCTGCCACAAGCTACACATACCTCGGGTTGAAAATAAGTGCTAATGGAAGACTAAATATGGCTGTGAATGAACTAAAAGAGAAAGCGAAAAGGGCCTTTTACGCCATTAAAAAATCAACACAATTAGAAATTCCAGTTCGTATCTGGCTCAAAATTTTCCAGTCGGTGATTGAACCTATAGTGCTATACGGGAGTGAAGTGTGGGGTCCTCTTCTCAGTCATGAGTTTGATAAGTGGGATAAGAATCCAATTGAAAGCCTCCATGCAGAGTTCTGTAGGAGCATCCTCAGGGTACAGAGGAACACACCCAGCAATGCATGCAGGGCAGAATTAGGCCAGTATCCTCTACTCATGCGAATTGAGAAACGAGCCGTCAAATTTTGGAAACACATAAAAATGAGTGACCCCAACTCTTATCATTACAAAGCCCTCAAAAACCAAGAAATGGACATTGAAAAAAGCCCCCTGATTCAGATGGTCCTGAAGCTGCAAACACAAACCAACATAACGAATATGACTAACAGCAGGCAGCATCAGGACACGGACATGCTCATGCGCAGAATTAAGCCCAATCAAATAATAAATGCACGAAAAGAAGAGTATCTGACCTACTGGAATGAAGCAGCAGCAAAACAAAGTAAACTTCAGTGTTATTTAGACCTAAACAGAGATTATACCACAGCAACATATCTGAGCGCAGTAAAGGACAGTAAATTAAGAACAACAATGAGCAAATACAGGCTGAGTGCTCACAGTCTGACTGTAGAGACGGGCCGATACAGACAGAACTGGCAACCCAGAGAGAGCCGCATCTGCCCACACTGTGCCCAGGCAGAGGTGGAGACGGAGGAACACTTCCTCACCCGCTGCACAAACTATCAGCACATAAGAGAAACATTCTACCCCAAACTACAGAGCATTTACCCACAATTCACTGAGTCAGACAATAAAACACAACTGCAATATTTACTAGGGGAAAAAACTGACTGTGTCCTTCTAGCGGCACAATACATTAATGCCTGTCACAAAAAGAGAGAGCAGACCAATAAAACCATCAGTGATGCGCCTGCAAACACACACACACACACACACACACACACACACACACACACACACACACACACACACACACACACACACACACACACACACACACACACACACACACACCTAGATTATTATAAATGAATCATTGTAAATATACTGATTATTATTGTTTTTATTACCGTTTTATCCTAAAATGTTGATTGTTAAATGGACAGTTTATTCTGATCTTTTATTTTATTGATATATGTGAATAATATGATACATTGAATGATATATGATATATATGAGTGATATGATATGAGTTATATGATATATATAAATATATGAGTTATATGATATATTGAATAATACTAGAACAGTAAAGTTCGTAGACAAACTTTATGGTGTCTTGAGAAAGTCTAGTCTGAAAGTTTGAAGTAGCTATAAAATTAAATAATTGAAGTACTTTTTAAGTGTGAAGCAGTTGGTAGAGATAGATCACTACATATAGGTTAGCAGGTTTCTAGTATGGATTGGCATGTTTCTTGCTAGGTGGTTGCTAGGGTGTTCGGAATGGTTGCTAAGGTAAATGCTAGGGTGTTCTGAGTCATTGCTTAGATATTGCTAGGCGGCTGGTAGGGTGTTCTGAGTGGTTGTTTGGCGGTTGCTAAGGCGTTGCTAGGGTGTTCCCAGGTAGTTGTTAAGGTGTTGCTAGGGTATTCTGGTTAAGGTTGCTAGTCGACCACTGAGCGGTTGTTAAGGCACTGCTAGACGATTGCTAGGTTGTTCTGAGTGGTTGCTAGGGCGTTGCTAGGGTGTTCTAGGTGGTCGCTAGGCAGTTGCTAGGGTGTTCTGAGTGGTTGCTAAGGTGTTGCTAGGCTGCTCTAGGTGGTCGCTAAGGTGTTGCTAGGGTGTTCTGAGTGGTTGCTAAGGCATTGCTAGGCGGTTGCTAAGGTGTTCTGAGTGGTTGTTAGGTCGTTGCAAAGGCATTGCTAGGTGGTTGCTAAGGTGTTCTTAGTGGCTGTTAGGTCGTTGCAAAGGCATTGATAGGTGGTTGCTAAGACGTTGCTAGGTGGTTGCTAGGGTGTTCTGAGTTGTTGCTAGGCAGTTGCTAAGGTGTTCTGAGTGGTTGCTAAGCGGTTGCTAAGGCATTGCTAGGTGGTTGCTAGGGTGTTTTGAGTGGTTGCTAAGGCATTGTTAGGCAGTTGCTAAGATGTTCTGATTGGCTGCTAGGTGGTTGCTAAGATGTTCTAGGTCGTTGCTAAGGTGTTGCTAGGTGGTTGCTAGGGTGTTTTGTATGTTTGCTAGGCCGGGGCTAGGATCTTCTGAGTGGTTGATAAGGTGTTGCTGGGCAGTTGCTATGGTGTTCTGAATGGTTGCTAAGGCATTGCTAGGCAGTTGCTAAGGTGTTCTGAGTGGCTGCTAGGCGGTTGTTAAGGCGTTGCCAGGGTGTTCTAAGTCATTACTAAGGCGTTGCTAGACCATTGCTAAGGTGTTCTGGGTGATTGCTAGGCGGTTGCTAGGGTGTTCTAGATGGTTAAAAAGATGTTGCTAGGTGCTTGTTAAGGTGTTCTGAGTGGTTGCTAGGCAGCTGCTAACATAAATTACCATGTTTCTAGCATAAATTAGCATGTCGTTAGCATTGAGTATGATTTAGCATGTCACTAGCATGTTTCTAGTGTAAACTAGCATGCTGCTAGCATGAATTTAGTATGAATTAGCATGTTTGCTAGTATGATTAGTATGTTTGTTAGTATGTTTCCATTATGGATTAGTATATTGTTAGTATAAATTAGCATGTCGCTAGTATGTTTATGTATGAATTAGCATGTTGCTAGTATGATTAGTATGTTTCTGGTATGGAGTAGTATATTGTTAGTATGAATTGGTATGTTGTTACTATGTCCAATGTAAAGTCAATGGCAGTTTGTTAATTTTTATTTTACAATAGATGTCTATGGGACAGTTGCTAGGGTGGCGTAAGTGGTTGCTAGGGTGTGGCTAGTAAGTTAAAAGGTCATCAGTGATTGGCAGATTGGTAGTCTGAGTTAAATGAGCGTAAACTTAATTCTGTATGACAGTCTGGCGGAAAGTTATGATTTTCTCAAGCCACCATAAATATGATATATTGAATATGATATATTATTTATATTTTATTTAATTATAATATATATATATATATATATTCAGATTATTATTAATATATATAATTATTATTTTATTCTTTTTTTTTTTATTTTTTTTTTACTACTACTATATTGTGTGCTGTTTTTTTTAATTATATATGCATGTTACTTTTTTATGTAAACTTTATAAATGCTTTGGCAATACATTTGTAAAATTTGTCATGCCAATAAAGCAACTATTGAATTGAATTGAATTGAGAGAGAGAGAGAGAGAGAGAGAGAGAGAGAGAGAGAGAAAGAGAGAGAGAGAGAGAGAGAGAGAGTGAGATTTTTGCATTTCTTTATTTTTGTTTATCTTATTTATTTCTCAAAACTTAATTTTCCCTTTGCAGCTTTTTAAGATTTACATTTTATAATATATACAGTTGAAGTCAGAATTATTCGCCCCTCTTTATTCCCCCCCCCCCATTTCTGTTTAACGGAGAGAAGATTTTCTCAACACATTTCTAATCATAATAGTTTTAATAACTCATCTCTAATAACTGATTTATTTTCTCTTTGTCATGATGACAGTAAATAATATTTGACTAGATATTCTTCAAGACACTTCTATACAGCTTAAAGTGACATTTAAAGGCTTAATTAGGTTAATTAGGGTAACTAGGCAGGTTAGGGGAATTATGTTATTGTATAACGATGGTTTGTTCTGTAGACAGTCTGAAAACAATTAGCTTAAAGGGGCTAATAATATTGACCTTAAAATGGTTTTTAAAAATTTTAAAACTGCTTTTATTCTAGCCAAAATAAAACAAATAAGACTTTCTCCAGAAGAAAAAATATTATCAGACATACTGTGAAAATTTCCTTGTTCTGTTAAACATCATTTGGGAAATATTTAAAAGAGAATTCAAAGGGGGGCGAATAATTCTGACTTCAACTGTAAATATTTAAACTAAAACTGTAAATATATATTCAACTGCAAATATATATAAATTTGCTCAATACATGATTTTTCATTTGCAAAACTTTATTTTTATGTTGCAAGAATATAAGGCCCTGGATTGACTCCATAATGGCTGGTTCAGATCATTTGGACAATTTGCTTCAATGAACTGGTTCAAAAATTACACTACAACATAATGTTGTCATCTGCGATGACATAAAGGCAATTCTCCCACATACTCAACATATCAAAAATCAATCAATCAATCAATCAATCAATCTATCTATCTATCTATCTATCTATCTAGATAGATAGATAGATAGATAGATAGATAGATAGATATTACATAGACAGGCACAGCAATTTGAATTCTGAATAAGCCAAATAGGCTCAACTCACCTGTTTACTGTAGTAAAAACCACTTTCTATATTCAAGTGCATTTTTTGTTTCCATGTATTAAATAAATAAACTGCCACTTTTCTGATTAAATGACATACAAATGTATAATAAATATATAAAAATGTAAATTATATAAATATATATTTTAAACGTACAGGCTAATTCACATATTTCATGATCTGAATGATAATAATAAATAAAAATAAAAATTTTAATACTAGACAACACCTGATGTTTTTATCTCTGTCAGTGACTCAGTTATAATGAGTACATTCTCTAAGTGGTTCTGTCACTGTGTTTAATCCTTTCTGTGCAAGACTGTATGGTATAGTTAATGCCACACGAACTGTAAGTGTTTAATATTGGTAGTTCATTTTGAAATAAAAATAGCGAAATGTTCGTAAAGAGTTACATTTTCGCTGGAGGAAACGGCTGTGCTGATGAGGTGAACGCCGAGAAAACCCGACTGCTCCTCCATGACATTGGGATACAGATGATACAAGGTTATCTATATCAAAGAACTGCAAATAAGCAGATATTATAACAATTTATCAATAAACACACACCTCGTTCTCTCGCTGTTCACGGCTGTGGTTTGCTGATCAAATGAAAAACAAAAGACGGGGAAGAGCCGAATTCTGCCGCCGTTTTCTTATCAAATTTAAAGGGGACTGAGGCGATATTTAGTGTGCAGTTTATGAGTTAATCGCAAAAGTTTTAGGGGGGCTGAGTAGAAATATAGGGGGGCTACAGCCCCCCTAAAATAGGCCTAGCAACGTCCATGGTCAACAAACAGAATTTCAGTCAGCTGTCAGCTACAACATCACCATGATCTGAAAAGTTTCTCATGTTTAAGTTTTGCGACCCAAATTAAGCACTCTCTGTTTACATTTCATTATGATAAGATGTTATGAAATAAACTTACGTTTCGCCAGATCCTCTTTAAGCCCTCGGTTTAGCTGTGCTGTGGATTAATCAGTTGTCCATGTTTGGTTGAGAGAGTGCTGTGCTGTCAAGGACTGTTTGTGTTCGATTCACCACCTGCTGAATCACGCGTGCGCAGTATTATCAGTTCACCACTCTCAAATCTGATGATAGTGTGTAGGTTACTATTATAGTAACTGAAGAACTCTGGAAATTGGTTTATTCCCAGTCAAAGGTGGTTTCAGACGTTTTAAGTGCTTACAGGAGACGCAAACCATTTCAAATGATTCAGTTCGATTAGGTGAACTGGTTCAACCGATTCACTTAGAAGATCCGGTTAAAAATAATGATTCGTTCGCGATCGGCTAGTTCTAGCCTTTGTTTGGATTTTGTTTCATTTGCACAAATTAAGCATGTGGATCCGCATTTTACCTGCGGATTACTGTTACAGAAACTATCCTGGATCGCGCCAATAACTAAATCCAGCTAATTGAGTAATCCGTGTACAAAACAACAACAACAACAACAACAATAATAATAATAAAATAAATAATGACAATAATAATTGTGCATTGTATTGATCATTGTTGAATTGCTATTGTTGAGTTGCACTGAAATTTGCCCTTTTAGGGTCCTCTTCAGATAATTCTCTCAATGCCAATCAATTCACATTAAGAGTTTTATTTTACAAAATGATTTTTAGAAGATTATTGAAGCATGATAAGTATGAAAATAATATTTCAGAAAGTCTACTTCAAAATGTCATGTTTGTTTATTTATTATTTTTGTGTTTTATTTCATTTATGTAGCTGTGTAGTGGTGCTGTTTAATTTACTGTTTGTTTCTTTGTTTGTTTTTTCTAATGTTGTAACATATACGTTAGTCAGCTGATGCTGTTATAAAACACTTTAGAGTGACTATTTCATATTATTATATTATATTCAGGGTTTTTTTTTTTCAGTTTTATAATCACTGAGAAATAAAACCTCTGACACATTCATGCAGTCTTTATCCATGTATTCTTCTTTAACATATTCTGTGAATGAACAATGGTTTCTATACTCTCATTGTCTTCTTTAAGCTCTTATTTCTCAGCTGCGAGTGTTTACTGTAACTCAAGATCCACACAGGATTTGTTTTGTTTAATGACTGTAAAAAAATAAATGCATTAAATGAGTTTTGCTCCAACTCTTCATTTCTCCTGCTAAGCCGTTTGTCTCCATCTAAGCTCTGTGATTTACTCTCCTTTGTGTTTCTTAACCCGTGGGGATTCAGGAAAACAGCTCTTCCTGGCCATTGTACAACACTTGTTACAAATTTGAAATTAAAACAATTATCCAAACAAAAAAACTATATCATGTGAGAAAGAGAACTGGCTGCATATTACTCCCTGAAGATTCAAACTGAAAATAACAGTGACGCTGTGATTCAATGGGTTTTAATTAATAGAAGCATCTCTCAATTTAGGAAATGTATGCATAAATACTGTATGCATGTATATAGTATTTAGGAGTATATAGTATACGTTCATTCATTCATTTTCCTTCGGCTTAGTCCCTTGTCTATCAGGGGTCACCACAGCAGAATGAACCACCAACTATTCCAGCATGTGTTTAACGCAGCAGATGCTCTTCCAGCTGCAACCAAGTACTGGGAAATATATCGTATATATAAAAAATAAACATGTGAACCTTACTTCATCCAATATTCAGGTTTATGTGCTAGAAATGTACGCAAATTAGTGCTTATTTGTTAAAAGAATGCCTCATTTGCATATTTAAATATAACATTATAGAAAAAAAAAACAATGCAATAAATATTATAGACAATGTGTAAATACAATACAATACATGTTATGTTATTTTTAACAACATTTTATTAAAAAAAGATGTGTATGTTCTGGCTCTTTTTAGTAATTGTTCTTTAATTATTCATCAATTTAAAAAAAACAAAATAATAAATAAATACCTAAAAATAACAATAAAATAATAATAATAATAATTATATAAATATATAATATATAATATAAAAACAAACAAACAAATAAATAAATCTATCTATCTATCTATCTATCTATCTATCTATCTATCTATCTATCTATCTATCTATCTATCTATCTATCTATCTATCTATCTATCTATCTATCTATCTATCTATCTATCTATCTATCTATCTATCTATCCAATTATTTAATAATTTTTAATTCATTATTTTAATTTTTTTTATTATTTTAATTTACCTTTATTTGATTTTATTATTATTTTAATTTAAATAAATTTTTATATTACTTTAATTAATTTTTTTTAATTAATTTGCATATTTAAATATAACATTTTAGGAAAAAAAATAATAAAAATGTTTGCAATACTTTAACAACCAACTGGGTAAGTATGGTTAAATGTGATTTTATTTATTTGTTTATTTATTTATTTATTTATTTATTTATTTATTTATTTATTTATTTATTTATTTATTTATTTATTTATTTATTTATTTATAATTATCTTATTATTTTATTATTATTTTAATTTAAATGAATTGTATTATTTATTATTATTTTATTTTTTTTTGTTTTAAAATGTTATTTATTTTTATTTTATTACCCAATTAACCTGGTGTTTCTGTGTGGAGTTTGCATGTTCTCCCCGTGTTGGTGTGGGTTTCCTCCGTGTGCTCCGGTTTCCCCCACAGTCCAAACACATGTGCTATAGGGGAATTAATGAACTAAATTGGCCATAATGTATGAGTGTGTGTGTGTGAATCAGAGAAAACTGAAGTCATTGCGTTTGGGAACAGAGATGAGGTTCTCAAGGTGAATGCGTACCTTGGCTCTAAAGGTCAAACAACAAAAAATAAGGTCAAGAATCTTGGTGTGACTCTGGAGTCAGATCTGAGTTTCAGTAGTC
>LR812523.1:84633150-84648150 GCA_903798195.1 Danio kyathit | reverse complement strand
CATAAACAAACAAGTATAAACAAATTAATAAAAGAAACAACCAATTAACAAACGAACCAATGAACAAATGAATGAACCAATCAAAAAAACAAAACAATCAAACAAATACATAATTGTAAGAAAGAATGAACAAATGAACAAACAAACAAACAAACAATCAAATTTATAATTAAAGGAATGAACGAACAAACAAAACGAACAAACACAAACAAACAAACACAAACAAACAAGTATAAATAAATAAATGAAAGAATCAACCAATCAACAAATAAATGAATGAACAAATGAATGAACTAATGAAACAAACAAACAATACAAACAAATACATCATCGAAGGAAAGAATGAACAAACAAACAAACAAACAAACAAACAAACAAACAAACAAACAAACAAACAAACAAACACACAATAGAAAGAAAGAATGCAGAAAAAACTAAACGAACACACAAACAAACACATAAACAAACAAGTACAAACAAATGAAAGAACCAACCAATAAAAATTAACCAATAAACAAATGAATGAACCAATGAAACAAATAAAACAAAGAAACAAACAAATACATAATCGAAAGAAAAAACAAACAAGCAAACAAATACATAATTTAAAAAAATGAACAAATGAACAAACAAGCAAAGTTATAATTGAAAGAATGAATGACAAAACAAAACAAACAAACAAAACGAACAAACAAAACAAACAAACACAAACAAACATAAACAAACAAGTATAAACAAATAAATGAAAGAATCAACCAATCAACAAATAAACAAATTAACAAATAAATGAACCAATGAAACAAACAAACAATCAAACAAACAAACAAACACATAATGGAAAAGAAAGAATGAACGAATAAAACAAACAAACAAATACATAACTGAAGGAATGAATGAATGAATGAATGAACAAACAAACAAATACATAATAGAAAGAAAGAATGAAGAAAAAACAAAACAAACACACAAACAAACACATAAACAAACAAGTACAAACAAATGAAAGAACCAACCAATCAAAAATGAACCAATAAACAAATGAATGAACCAATGAGACAAACAAACAAAACAAACAAACAAATACATAATTAAAAAAATTAACAAATTAACAAACAAACTAATTTATAATTGAAAGAATGAATGACAAAACAAAACAAACAAACAAACAAAATGAACAAACAAAACAAACAAACACAAACAAACAAACATATAAACAAATAAATGAAAGAATCAACAAATTAACAAATTAACAAATAAATGAATCAATGAAACAAACAAACAATACAAACAAATACATAATCAAATGAAAGAATGAACAAACAAACAAACAAATACATATATAATGGAAAAGAAAGAATGAACAAACAAACACATTTATAATTGAAAGAATGAATGACAAAACAAAACAAACAAACAAACAAACAAACAAACAAAATGAGCAAACAAACACAAACAAACATATAAACAAATAAATGATAGAATCAACTAATTAACAAATGAACAAATAAATGAATCAATGAAACAAACAAATAATACAAACAAATACATAATCAAAAGAATGAACAAATAAACAAACAAACAAATACATAATTGTATGAATGAATGAATGAACAAACAAATACATAATCGAAAAGAAAGAATGAATGAATTAACAAACAAACAAACAAATACATAATCGAAAAGAAAGAATGAATGAATTAACAAACAAACAAACAAATACATAATTGGAAGAATGAATGAAGAAACAAACAAAACGAACACACAAACAAATACATAATCAAAAGACAGAATGAACAAATGAATAAACAAACAAACTAATTTGTAATTGAAAGAATGAATGAACAAACAATAAATGAACAAACAACCGAAATAACAAACAAGTACATAATGAGAAGAAAGAAGGAACGAATGAACGAACAAACAAACAAACAAACAAACAAACAAACAAACAAACAAACAAACACATAATCAAAAAAAAGGAAGAATGAACGAATGAACAAACAAACAAACAAACAAATTTGTAATGAAAGAATGAACGAACAAACAAAACAAACAAACAAAAAACACATAAACAAACAAGTATAAACAAATGAAAGAAAGAAACAATCAGTCGACAAATGAACCAATGAACAAATGAATGAACAAATGAAACAAACAAACAAACAAACAAATACATAATCAAAAAAGAATGAACAAACAATACGAACAAACGAACGAATGAAAGAACAAACAAACAAACAAACAAACAAAACAAACAAACACATAAACAAACAAGTATAAACAAATGAAAGAAAGAACCAACCAATCAACAAATGAACCAATGAACAAACAAACAAACAAACAAACAAACAAACAAACAAACAAACAAACAAACAAACAAACAAACAAACAAAAAAGTATAAACAAATGAAAGAAAGAACCAACCAATCAACAAATGAACCAATGAACAAATAAATCAAACAAATAAATCAAACAAACAAACAAACAAACAAACAAACAAACAAACAAACAAACAAACAAACAAACAAGTATAAACAAATGAAAGAAAGAACCAACCAATTAACAAATGAACCAATGAACAAATGAATGAACCAACCAACCAACCAACCAAACAAACAAACAAACAAACAAACAAACAAACAAACAAACAAACAAACAAACAAACAAAAAAACAAACAAACAAACAAACAAACAAACAAACAAACAAACAAACAAACAAACAAGTATAAACAAACGAAAGAAAGAACCAACCAATTAACAAATGAACCAATGAACAAATGAATGAACCAACCAAACAAACAAACAAACAAACAAACAAACAAACAAACAAACAAACAAACAAACAAACAAACAAAACAAACAAGTATAAACAAATGAAAGAAAGAACCAACCAATTAACAAATGAACCAATGAACAAATGAATGAAACAAACAAACAAACAAACAAACAAAACAAACAAACAAATAAACAAACAAACAAACAAACAAACAAACAAACAAACAAACAAACAAAACAAACAAGTATAAACAAATGAAAGAAAGAACCAACCAATTAACAAATGAACCAATGAACAAATGAATGAAACAAACAAACAAACAAACAAACAAACAAACAAACAAACAAACAAACAAACAAACAAAACAAACAAGTATAAACAAATGAAAGAAAGAACCAACCAATTAACAAATGAACCAATGAACAAATGAATGAAACAAACAAACAAACAAACAAACAAACAAACAAACAAACAAACAAAACAAACAAGTATAAACAAATGAAAGAAAGAACCAACCAATTAACAAATGAACCAATGAACAAATGAATGAAACAAACAAACAAACAAACAAACAAACAAAACAAACAAACAAACAAACAAACAAACAAACAAACAAACAAACAAACAAACAAACAAACAAAACAAACAAGTATAAACAAATGAAAGAAAGAACCAACCAATTAACAAATGAACCAATGAACAAATGAATGAAACAAACAAACAAACAAACAAACAAACAAACAAACAAACAAACAAACACATAAAAATATTTTTTTCAGGATGACTTCAACATGATTTGTGGTGTATTGTAGAGTATACATGTTGATGTTATCTTATTGTAACGAAGTGTTTATAAGGAAGAATAAAAGATAATTATGAAGCGTTTATTCATCTTATCCAGTGTTAACGTCAACATTCATATGTTGAAATTGTTGAAATTAGCACTGGATAAGATTTTATTTTAATCAGAAGTCGTGTCTTTTAATAGTTTTTCAAAGATCAATGAAGTGCCGCATCGTAACCAACATTAACAAAGATTAATGCTTTCATCAATGAATGCATAATCCTTCAGTTAATGCATTTGCTAATGTTAAGTAATGGAGCCTCTTATAAATATGCAAATGCATTTTATGTTAATCTCATTTGCATGTCTCATTATATTTTATTTAAAATTTCTTTATTAAATTGTCTTGCATAGACCATCGAATCAGGAGACAATGACACATATTTGATTAAATAATCATTCTTTGCATGCAGTGAACACCTACAGTATAAGATATCTTATCCACATTTAACATTACTGGGTTGTTTTAATCCAGTGTTGGTTCAAATGTGAACAAAAACCTAATATATGATTATTTGGGTTAAAAAATTAAAAAATTAATACATTTTTTTTTCCTTTTATTATCTTTATGCACTCAGAAATGTGATAATATTGCATGATGACTATCGACAAGATTAAATAAAGGCATAAATACATAAAAATAGGTGTTTCCTCAGAGGAATCCCTCTGAAATGCATGTTCCCGGAAGCAGATTTTGGGCTCAGCGTGTGCTCTGAGTATTAGTGTTGATCAGCTCCATGTCCAACAGTCATCAGTCAGACACAGACAGCTAGTGTTAAGTGATTAGAGACCCAGAGCAGTTAACTAATCAACCCGCCTAATTAACCTACGACCCTTCATAGCCGCGTCCTGATCCAGTCTGGCCCGAATCCAGCAGCTCACAGACATGCTATTATTGATCATTGACCCTCCATACCACAAATACAGATATGCATAATAATGCAAAACACACACACACACACACACACACACACACACACACACACACACACACACATCTGTCAGTTCTGTATCAGTATCTCTCTTAAATCTGATTCTCCTCGATACAGTCAGTGGACAGAGATTCGGTCAGACATGAAAGATGATGAAACAAAAACCATCAAAGCATCAAATCCACAGACGGAGGAGCAGGAACTCTATTCTTGGCCTTCTGAAGTCATATGATGACCAGCAGATCAACATTAATAATGTCATCCTCCAGAAGCAGACTTCACTTCTGCACATTAAAGACACAGTATGCAATTTTGGCCACCAGAGGGCGATTGTTTACAACAAACAAAGGTGTGTTTTGATGGCATTATTTGTTTATTTATTTATTTGTAATTTTTATGATATTTATGTATATATTTATTTGTTATATCCTTTATTTATTTATTAATTTATTTGTTTGACATGTTTGATATTTATGTATTTATTTACTATCTCCTTAATTAATTAATTAATCTTTATTTATTTATATTTATTTATTGAGTTGACATTGTTGTTATGTTTTTTTTTATTTATTTATTTATTTATTTATTTGACATGTTTGCTATTTATTTAGGGCAACCCAGTGGCGCAGTAGGTAGTGCTGTTGCCTCACAGCAAGAACGTCGCTGGGTCGCAGGTTCGAACCTCGGCTGGGCTGGGTCAGTTGGCGTTTCTGTGTGGAGTTTGCATGTTCTCCCTGGGTTTGCGTGGGTTTCCTCCGGGTGCTCCGGTTTCCCCCACAGTCCAAAGACATGCAGTACAGGTGAATTGGGTAAGCTAAATTGTCCATAGTGTATGAGTGTGAATGTGTGTGTGGAAGTTCCCAGGGATGGGTTGCGGCTGGAAGGGCATCCGCTGCGTGGAATCATGCTGGATGGGTTGGCGGTTCATTCCGCTGTGGCAACCCCGCAAGGGAAAAAGCCGACAAGAAAATGAATGAATGAATGCTATTTATTTATTATTTGTGTATTTATTTAATTATCTTTATTTAGTAATTTATTTGTCATTTTTGTTATTTATTTGTTTGTTATATCCTTTATTTATTTATTTATTTATTTGACATGTTTGTTATTTATGTATTTATTTATGTGTTATCTTCTTTATTTATTTATCTTTATGTAATTATATTTATTTATTTAGTTGACATTGTTGTTATGTTTTATTTATTTATTTATTCATTTATCTCCTTTATTTACTTATTTATTTATTTATTTATTTGACATGTTTGTTTTTTTATGTATTATTTGTGTTATCTCCTTCATTTATTTATTTAATTATTTTTATTTAGTTATTTATTTGACATTTCTGTTATTTATTTATTTATTTGTTATATCCTTATTTATTTATTTATTTATTTGACATGTTTGTTATTTATGTATTTATTTATGTGTTATCTTCTTTATTTATTTATCTTTATTTATTTATATTTATTTATTTAGTTGACATTGTTGTTATGTTTTTATTTATTTATCTCCTCTATTTACTTATTTATTTATTTATTTGACATGTTTGTTATTTATTTATTTATTTATTATTTGTGTTATCTCCTTCATTTATTTATTTATTGAATTATCTTTATTTAGTTATTTATTTGACATTTTTGTTATTTATTTATTTGTTATATCTTTTATTTATTTATTTATTTATTTATTTATTTGACATGTTTGTTATTTATGTATTTATTTATGTGTTATCTTCTTTATTTATTTATCTTTATTTATTTATATTTATTTATTTAGTTGAAATTGTTGTTATGTTTTTATTTATTTATTTATCTCGTTTATTTACTTATTTATTTATTTGACATGTTTGTTATTCATTTATTATTTGTGTTATCTCCTTCATTTATTTATTTATTTAATTATCTTTATTTAGTTATTTATTTGACATTTTTGTTATTTATTTGTTATATCCTTTATTTATTTATTTGACATGTTTGTTATTTATTTATTATTTGTGTTATCTCCTTCATTTATTTATTTATTTATTTATTCATTTATTTATTTAATTATTTTCATTTAGTTATTTATTTGATATTTTTGTTATTTATTTATTTATTTGTTATATCCTTTATTTATTTATTTGACATGTTTGTTATTAATTTATTATTTGTGTTATCTCCTTCATTTATTTATTTATTTATTTATTTATCTTTATTTAGTTGTTTATTTGATATTTTTGTTATTTATTTATTTGTTATATCCTTTATTTATTTATTTGACATGTTTGTTATTTATGTATTTATTTATGTGTTATCTTCTTTATTTATTTATCTTTATTTATTTATATTTATTTATTTAGTTGACATTGTTGTTATGTTTTTATTTATTTATTTATCTCGTTATTTACTTATTTATTTATTTGATATGTTTGTTATTCATGTATTATTTGTGTTATCTCCTTCATTTATTTATTTATTTATTTATTTAATTATCTTTATTTAGTTATTTATTTGACATTTTTGTTATTTATTTATTTGTTATATCCTTTATTTATTTATTTGACATGTTTGTTATTTATTTATTATTTGCGTTATCTCCTTCATTTATTTATTTATTTATTTATTTATTTATTTATTTATTATTTATCTTTATTTAGTTATTTATTTGACATTTTTGTTATTTATTTATTTGTTATATCCTTTATTTATTTATTTGACATGTTTGTTATTTATGTATTTATTTATGTGTTATCTTCTTTATTTATTTATCTTTATTTTTTTATATTCATTTATTCATTTGACATTTTTGTTATTTATTTATTTGTTATAGTCTTTATTCATTTGTTTAACTGACATTTTTGCTATTCATTTATTAATCTATCCATTTTTTGTTTGTTCAGTTGTTTATTTATTTATTATTTGTTTGTTTGGCGTTTTATGTTAGTAATATATTTATTTATTTGTTATTGTTATATCTTTTATTTATTTATTTGAAATTTTATGATATGTATGTATTTATTTATTTGTTATATCTTTTATTTATAATTTATTTATCTTGTGTCTTATCTTATGTTTATTTATCCATTTTGTTATTGATTTATTTATTTATTATTTGTTTGTTTGACATTTTATGTTAGTAATTTATTCATCTCTTTATTATTTATTTTATTCATTCATTTATTTGACTTTATGTTATTTATTTGTTATCTCTTTTATTTATTTATTTATATATCTATTTGACATTTTAGTAATGTATTTATCTAATTTTTCTTGTTTGTTCATTTGTTTATTAATTTATTATTTGTTTGTTTGACATTTAATGTTAGTAGTATATTTTTTTATTTGTTATATCCTTTGTTTATTTATTTATTTGACATTTTTGTTATTTATGGATTTATTTATTTGTTATTGCCTCTATTTATTTATTTATTTATCTTTATTTATTTGACATTTTTTTGTTATTTATGTATTTAATCATTTTTGCTCGTTCATTTGTTTATTTATTTATTATTTATTTGTTTGACATTTTATGTTAGTAATGTTATTTGTTTTATCCCTTTTTATTTTTTATCTTTATTTATTTATTTGACATTTTTGCATTTATTTGTTTATTTTTAATTAATTAATTAATACATTTGTTTCTTCATTCGTTTGTTTATTTATTTATTTATTTGTTTGACATTTTATGATATTTCTTCATTTATTAATTTGTTATATATTTATTTAATTATTCATATCTTTATTCATTCATTTGTTTATGTTATTTATTTTTTTTGACATTTTTATTTATTTATTTATTTGGCTAGTTCATTAGTTCATTAGTTTTCATTAATTCAACATTTTATTTTATTTAGTTTTTATGTATATAATTGCACTTATTGAATGCATGAATTATTATTATTATTTTATTATGGCTGCACTGGTGGAAGCACGCAAAAATAACATACAACAGTGATAAAATATAAGATTTCCATCTCTCCCTAAATCCACTCAGTATACTGTATATTACACTACTGTATCTCTCCACAAGCTCTGCAATTCACCAGCATCATGTCGACAGATGAGCTCATTAAAATCCCACTCTAATGATAGTTTGATTATACAGTATATTTGAGACCACAGACTGTACAGAACATTTATTAGTCACAATCTGTGCACACGTTGGCAATAACAAATATGCAATTCATACATATAGCTCTTTGAATGGCTGTATTGATGTGGACAGCACAGATGACAGCCAGGTATCGTTCTTCATCCAGTATTAAAGCTAATTAATAAATAATAAATTAAAATATCTTTTTTAGAAGTCACCACAGGGGAATGAACCGCCAACTATTCCTATGTGTTTGGACTGTGGGGGAAACCGGAGCACCTGGAGGAAACCCACGTGAACACAGGGAGAACATGCAAACTCCACACAGAAACGCCAACTGACCCTGCCGGGACTCGAACCAGCGACCTTCTTGCTGTGAGGACACAGTGCTAACCACTGAGCCACCGTGTCGCTCGAGCCTAAAATGTCACACCTGAATCTCAGAGCCAAATCTTCTTTTATTCTGGCCTTGACCGTCTCCACAACCTCTAAAAAAAGAAGAGAGAGAGAGAAATGTATCTCTGGAGCAACTTTCAATGATAACACGGTCCCGCAAACCTTGAGCGGAAATAAAAACGAGCAGGAATTATCACATTTATGTCCTCGTAATTGTGTTTTCTCCTTGAAAACCGTCTCATAATTGGACTGTCACTCAGCGTCGATGAATATGCCGAAAAAAGGCTGTAAATAATTTGCCGTTTTCTTCGCTGCTCCACGAAGACACGCAGATAAACAGGAAATCACAATAGAGGAGCAGCTCTCAGAGAAAGCACAGCACAGAAACTCAGTCTCAGGGAGATAGAGATATTTAGGACACGTCAGATCTGATGCTAGACCTTTAAGAGCAGCTGTGGACAGTGATGGCTGTAGTTAGTCACTAATTATTAATATAATTAGTTAATAATTGTTAATAATTGTGAATGTGTGGGTAAAGAAATCTGCATATTCCTGCATTTTTGAACATGCCATACAATCTATTTATTGCTTATGTAAATGTGTGGGGGGGCTGCATGGTGGCGCAGTGGGTAGCACAATTGCATCGGAGCAAGAAGGTCGCTGGTTCGAGCCTCGGCTGGGTCAGTTGGCGTTTCTGTGGGGAGTTTGCATGTTCTCCCAGTGTTGGCGTGGGTTTCCTCCGGGTGCAGGTGAATTGGGTAAGCTAAAATTGTCCGTAGTGTATGTGTGTGAATGAGTGTGTATGGGTGTTTCCCAGTGATGGGTTGCAGCTGGAAGGGCATCCGCTGCGTAAAACATATGCTGGATAAGTTGGCGGTTCATTCCGCTGTGGCGACCCCGGATTAATAAAGGGACTAAGCCGAAAAGAAAATGAATGAATGAATGAATAAATAAATGTGTGGGGGCATGGTGGCTCAGTGGTTAGCACTGTAACCTCACAGCAAGAAGGTCGCTGGTTCGAGCCTCGGCTGGGTCAGTTGGTGTTTCTGTGTGGAGTTTGCATGTTCTCCCCTTGTTGGGGTGGGTTTCCTCCAGTTTCAAGTCCAAAAACATGTGGTGTAGGTGAACTGGGTAGACTTAAAGGTGCTGTATGTAAGTTTTTGACTCTTCTAAAGCATAAAAATACCATAATATGTGTGCAGATATTTAAGAAACATCCCAAGTGAACATACTTGTTTAACTGAAAAACAATGCTGAAGTCAGATATTCTGCTTTGAAAATGGGTTTTCCGTGCCGGAACGCTGTCTTTATTTATATAAATTTCATATGCACGATGCCAGTTTAGCCAATTATATGTCAGCACCCTGGGTTGCCTTGTTGGAAAACAGCGTATTTCATTCATTCATTCAGAAAGACTCTGAAAGCATGCGTCCGTGACCAAAAAGAACAGTATGGGAGACAGATTCAGTTCCACATGAGGTTATTAATTAGCAAATTACATAAATATTACGAACGTAAACATTAAGTGAGCAGGTTACATTGTAACCGCGTGTCCTAACAACACGCTGTGACGAGAGAGGCAGTGATCAGCTATTTGGCTGTTTGCACCAGACGAGACACGGCAGAAATGTAAATACAGCCTTTCAGAAGCACAGAATATGCACTCGCTCACGAAACGGTAAGGTTTAAAATCTATTTAATACATGTTAACCCACTTTAACATCAATGTAGATGCTGAATCACTCATATGTGTTTAGTTCTAAAGTTCAATTTCAGACGGTTTATTGTATTTTCAAGATCTGAGGTGAACTTTCTGCTTTCAGTATATGGCAACAAATGCCATGTAAAATGCATTCAAACTCGCATTGTTAGCATTTAGCACAGAATAAAGCACACAAGGCTTACCTGAGGTGATCTAGCTGTCATAGGTTTCTGTTGTTCAGCTGTGAGAAATAGAAGCCATTTCTAATATATCAATTCGAGGTGTTGGTTAGGACAAAAACTCCTTTTAATATGGAAAATATTCCCTCTATCGCGTGTCGTTGCTTTTATTTAGAACACAGTTTAAATCGCTCGCTCCTGTACACAATCTGGCATCCTAGCGTACTTTTATTATGATCCAGGAGTGCAATACCTAGTTCAACCACTGGGTGTCAAACTTACATACTGCACCTTTAATTGTCCGTAGTGTATGTGTGTGAATGAGTGTGTATGGGTGTTTCCCAGTGATGGGTTGCAGCTGGAAGGGCATCCGCTGCGTAAAAGATAAATTAATATTTAAGATTAATAAAGGGACTAAGCCGAAAAGAAAATGAATGAATGAATGAATAAATGTGTGGGGGCATTGTGGCTCAGTGGTTGGCACTGTAACCTCACAGCAAGAAGGTCGCTGGTTCGAGTCTCGGCTGGGTCAGTTGGGGTTTCTGTGTGGAGTTTAAATTGATGAACTAAATTGGCTGTGGTGTATGAGTGTGTATGTTTGTGAATGAGTGTGTATGGGTGTTTCCCAATGATGGGTTGCAGCTGGAAGGGCATCCACTGCGTAAAACATGTGCTGTATAAGTTGGCGGTTCATTCTGCTGTGGCGACCCCAGATTAATAAAGGGACTAAGCCGAAAAGAAAATGAATGAATAAATGAATAATTGTGTGGGGGCATGGTGGCTCAGTGGTTGGCACTGTAACCTCACAGCAAGAAGGTCAGTGGTTCGAGTCTCGGCTGGGTCAGTTGGCGTTTCTGTGTGGAGTTTGAATTGATGAACTAAATTGGCTGTGGTGTATGAGTGTGTGTGTGTGTGAATGAATGTGTATGGGTGTTTCCCAGTGATGGGTTGCAGCTGGAATGGCATCCGCTGCGTAAAACATGTGCTGGATAAGTTGGCGGTTCATTCTGCTGTGGCGACCCCGGATTAATAAGCGACTAAGCCGAAAAGAAAATGAATGAATAAATGAATAATTGTGTGGGGGCATGGTGGCTCAGTGGTTGGCACTGTAACCTCACAGCAAGAAGGTCAGTGGTTCGAGTCTCGGCTGGGTCAGTTGGCATTTCTGTGTGGAGTTTGAATTGATCAACTAAATTGGCTGTGGTGTATGAGTGAGTGTGTGAATGAGTGTGTATGGGTGTTTCCCAGAACTGGGTTTGGCTGAAAGGGCATCCGCTGCGTAAAACATGTGCTGGATAAGTTGGCGGTTCATTCCGCTGTGGCGACCCTAGATTAATAATAGGGACTAAGCCGAAAAGAAAATGAATGAATGAATGAATAAATGTGTGGGGGCATGGTGGCTCAGTGGTTGGCACTGTAACCTCACAGCAAGAAGGTCAGTGGTTCGAGTCTCGGCTGGGTCAGTTGGCGTTTCTGTGTGGACTTTGAATTGATCAACTAAATTGGCTGTGGTGTATGAGTGTGTGTGTGAATGAGTGTGTATGGGTGTTTCCCAATGATGGGTTGCAGCTGGAAGGGCATCCGCTGCGTAAAACATGTGCTGGATAAGTTGGCGGTTCATTCCGCTGTGGCGACCCCAGATTAATAATAGGGACTAAGCCGAAAAGAAAATGAATGAATGAATGAATAAATGTGTGGGGGCATGGTGGCTCAGTGGTTGGCACTGTAACCTCACAGCAAGAAGGTCGCTGGTTCGAGTCTCGGCTGGGTCAGTTGGCGTTTCTGTGTGGAGTTTGAATTGATCAACTAAATTGGCTGTGGTGTATGAGTGTGTGTGTGAGAATGAGTGTGTATGGGTGTTTCCCAGTACTGGGTTGCAGCTGGAAGGGCATCCGCTGCGTAAAACATGTGCTGGATAAGTTGGCGGTTCATTCCACTGTGGCGACCCCTGATTAATAAAGGGACTAAGCCGAAAAGAAAATGAATGAATGAATGAATGAATAAATGTGTGGGGGCATGGTGGCTCAGTGGTTGGCACTGTAACCTCACAGCAAGAAGGTCAGTGGTTCGAGTCTCGGCTGGGTCAGTTGGCGTTTCTGTGTGGACTTTGAATTGATCAACTAAATTGGCTGTGGTGTATGAGTGTGTGTGAATGAGTGTGTATGGGTGTTTCCCAGAACTGGGTTGTGGCTGGAAGGGCATCAGCAGTGTAAAACATATGCTGGAATAGTTGGCGGTTCATTCCACTGTAGCGACCCCTGATAAATAAGCGACTAAGCTGAAGGAAAGCTAATGTCGAACTGAGGACCGAAGCTTTGCAAAAGTTTCCAAAAGTTGAGCAAAAAGCCGGTTTCTCCATTCTGTCTTGCAGAGAAACATTTAAAATGACTTTTTCCTCTGGGAATGTGGAGCAAACGCACTGAAGACTGCAGCTGGAGTCAGAAATAAAACAGCTTTCAACTCAAACTATTCATGCTTTAAGCTTTCAAAACGGACCGCTCTGAATTTTTACTGCGCAATATAAATGTTTACAAG
The DNA here is from genome assembly GCA_903798195.1 of Danio kyathit. Lineage (NCBI taxonomy): Eukaryota > Metazoa > Chordata > Actinopteri > Cypriniformes > Danionidae > Danio > Danio kyathit. The sequence continues at coordinate 84,634,715 of LR812523.1, read as the reverse complement.
ACATATTGTTGCACTGCTGTTGCTGAGATTGTGAGTGCAATACTGCTGCTTCAACATAAATATATACAAACATCATCTACATTCATGACTACCTTTAATTTAATTCTGACTCAAGTGTCTTTTTCAGTAATATTATTGAATAATATGCAAATGTTTAGGTAAATTATGTTAACATTTGTAAAGTAATACTTTCTGACTGATGAGAGACCTGCTGTTGCTTTGTTTACCATATTCTAATTGGCTCTCATTGGATTTTGAGAGTATTTTTATTTTTAGGTTTTCAGCTCATACAGTGTCATAATCATCCTGCATTAATCCCAACACAGCAGGCTCATTGTGGATACGTACTCCTGTCTACATTTGTGGAGAGCGCAAATTATGTAGCCAGAGGTACTGTACGTCTGGCTGCATTTTGTCTGTAAAACGAATTCTATGGGGCGGTATGACGTCTCCGACGGCTTCTGTTCATTTTAGTGCTACCAGCTGACCGATTACAACGTTCTTGTAGAATGTTTGTAGAATGTTTCCTTAGCGTTATTTGTATCTGTAATGAGCCTGGGTTGCAGAAACGTTCTTGTAGAATGTTTGTAGAATGTTTGTAGAATGTTTGTAGAATGTTTGTAGAATGTTTTCTTAACGTTATTTGTAATTAAGCAAAAGCTCTAAAAACGTTCTTATAAACAAACAATAACATTGATTAAAAAACTCATAACTGGATGTTGTTTTAATGTTATTGTTTGGTTATCTAAACGTTATTAAAAAGAATGTTCTGATAACCACGTGTGGACGGCTTTTCCGGTGTTACCAATTTGCTTAGCAGCTAGATTGCTTTTGAAAACACTATCGGTTGGGTTAGCCTGGTCAGCTAAAGTCTATATTGCACCCTCTGGTGGACTTATGAGAGAAGAGGACGCACAAGAGGAATTTTGTGAGATCATCAAGAAGCAGCCTCTGGTGGATTTGCAAAAACAAAAACTGCGTGCAGATGTACCTAAGGTTACAAATTTAATTGTCCCCAGAAATGTAGACCTGGGTACGTATCCATATTGAGCTTGGGTTGCAAAACCGTTTCTTATATAAAGTTTGTAGAATGTTTCCTTAACGTTATTTGTAATGACGCAAAAGCTCTAAAATTGGGTTTTAAAAACGTTCTTATAACCAAACAACAACGTTAATGAATAATCTAAAAACTGGATGTTTTGAATGTTCTAATAAACAAAACGTTTTTATAACTTAATGGGAACGTTAGGAAAATGTTCTTAATACATTAATATAAAGGGAAATTAAACGTTTTAATAACATTATTTAAACAATAGTATAACAAGAAATGTTCTAAAAACATTTTAAATAATGTTCTTATAACCAAACAATAGCGTTAAAACAATGTTGAAAAACTGGACATTTTGAGCGTTCTAATAACGTTCAAACAAAACGTTTTTATAACATAATGGAAACGTTATAGTAACATTTTTATGTTGTACAATTGTTAATTGTGATCATGTTTCTTCAACATAAATATGTCATCTACATGTTTACTTTTAATTAAATTCTAACTAAAAGTTTCC
>LR812523.1:84580650-84623150 GCA_903798195.1 Danio kyathit | reverse complement strand
CTGTGAACTGATCAACTGCAATAAATACTGAAGTAATTTTTACTAGAGTAAACTGTAGCAAAACATACTCTATAGTTGTAGAAAACTACAGTAGCAACTGTAGAATCACTAAACCTATTAATTACTATAGTTGTTGTGTTACCATAGCAACTAGAATCACCACAACCGACTAATTACTATAGCAGTTCTGTTACCATAGCAACTGTAGAATCACCACAACCAATTAATTACTATAGCAGTTCTGTTACCATAGCAACTAGAATCCCCACAACTGACTAATTACTATAGCAGTTCTATTACCATAGCAACTGTAAAATCAATAAAACCCATTAATTACTATAGCTGTTGTGTTACCATAGCAACTGTGGAATCAATAAAACCCATTAATTGCTATAGCTGTTGTGTTACCATAGCAACTGTAGAATCACCACAACCGATTAATTACTATAGCTGTTGTGTTACCATAGCAACTGTAGAATCACCACAACAGTTTAAATAATATACCTGTTGTTACCATAGCAACTGTAGAATCCCCACAACCAATTAATTACTATAGCGGTTGTGTTACCATAGCAACTAGGAATCACAGCAACAGATGAATTACTATCGCTGTTGTGTTACCATAGCAACTAGGAATCACAGCAACAGATGAATTACTATAGCTGTTATGTTACCATAGCAACTGTAGAATCGCAACAACAGATTAATTATTATTGTTGTTGTGTTACCATAGCTACTGTAGAATCACCACAACAGATTAATTACTATAGCTGTTGTTACCATAGCAACTGTAGAATCAATAAAACCCATTAATTACTATAGCTGTTGTGTAACCATAGCAACTGTAGAATCACCACAACCGATTAATTACTATAGCTGTTGTGTTACCATAGCAACTGTAGAATCAATAAAACCCATTAATTACTATAGCTGTTGTGTAACCATAGCAACTGAAGGATCAATAAAACTCATAAACTACTATAGCTGTTGTGTTACCATAGTAACTCTAGCATCGCAGCAACAGATTCATTATTATTGTTGTTGTTACCATAGCAACTGTAGAATCACCAAAACAATTAATTACTATAGTTGTGTTACCATAGCAACTGTAGAATCTCAGAAACAATTTAATTACTATCCTTGTTGTGTTACCATAGCAACTGTAGAATCAAAGCAACAGGCTAATTACTGTAGTTGTTGTGTTACCATAGCAACTGCAGAACCACCACAACAGTCATGTTATGTGAAACAGTCCACTGAAAACATACAAGCTGATCCGCAATAATAATCCAATCAATTTTATATCAAAGAAGTGTCCATTTTCCGAACAGTGAGTATAATTATTTGAGTTAAACATCACAGTTTGAATGTTTGAATTATTTGCAGAGATGGGTGCAAATAAAATTAAGTAAAATAAATTACAAATACTTGCTCAATATTGAGTTTCAGTAGAACTTTAAGTCTCAACAATGACATGATTTGAATTCCAATGATTCTGCTGCATTGTGTTCTGCCTTATTCCTTAAAAATAAAAAAATAAAGAAATAAAAAAAAAGCAGTACCACCACACACACATATTGTTTGGTAACAGTGCTTAAATGTCACACTTGTATTGGTAAACATATAAAAACGTATATATTCTTCTCTATGTAGTGAATCTTCACCCACAGCATCATCTGCTCGCTCTGGGGAACTGTGTGTGTGTTGGTCTGTAACAACATTATTTTCTCATTGTCTCTCTCTCAGACCAGCGATAAAGAGTCTTTTACCCATCAGGAGAAGCCCAGGGTCACACACCTTATTGAATGCTGGACAGAGAGAAAGTGTGTGTGTGTGTGTTTCTGAGATGTGACGGATGTCCTCAATATTCTCATTCACAAAGTCTGTGCTGCTGTAAATGCTGGAGACATCCCTGGAGACATTTAAATTAACCACGGTTTTACTGTGTGATTTGAAGTAATACTATAGCAACTACAAAATGAACCACGGTTTTACTATGTCAGTTGAAGTAAAACCATAGTAACTACAGAACTGACTATGGTTTTACTGTGGAATTTGAAGTAAAACAATGTAAAACTTGATGTAAACTTTGATGTAAAACTATAGTAACTACAAAATTTACCACAGTTTTACTACATCATTAGAAGTATACTACAGTAACTACAAAAATGTACCATGGTTTTACTGTGGTATTTGAAGTAAAACCCTAGTAACTACAACATTTACCATGGTTTTACTACATCATTTGAAGTATACCACAGTAACTACAAAGATATACCATGGTTTTACTGTGGTATTTGAAATAAAACCCTAGTAACTACAACATTTACAATGGTTTTACTACATCATTTGAAGTATAACCATAGTAACTACAAAATTTACCACAGTTTTGCTACTGCATTTGAAGTATAACCACAGTAGCTACAAAATTTACCACGGTTTTACTACATAATTTTCGAAGTGAAACCATAGTAGCTACAAAATTATCCACAGTTTTACTACAACATTTGATGTAAAACTATAGTAACTATAAAATCAACCATGGTCTTACTACTAAAATTGAGGTAAAGGCAGAGTAATTACAAAATTAACTATGGTAACTATAAAATTTACCATGGTTTTACTACAGCATTTGATGTATGACCATAATAACTACAAAGTGAACCATGGTTGTATTGTGGTATATGAAGTAAACCCCTAGTGACTACATAATTTACCATGGTTTTACTGTGGTATTTGAAGTACACCCCTGGTAACTACTAAATTTACCATAGTTTTACTACATCATTTGAAGTATAACCATAATAACTACAAAATTAATCATGGTTTTACTGCGGCATTTGAAGTAAAGCATAGTAAAACCATGGTTCAAATTGTAGATACTATGTAATTTGAAGTAACTACAAAATTTACCACAGTTTTTCTACAGCACTTGAAGTATGAACATACTAACTACAAAATTAACCACGGTTTTACTGTGGTATCTGAAGTTAAACCCTAGTAACTACAAAATTTACCTTGGTTTTACTACATCATTTGAAGTATAACCCTAATAACTACAAAATTAACCATGGTTTTACTATGGTATTTGAAGTATAAGCATAGAATGTATAAAATTAACCATGGTTTTACTACATCATTTGAAGTAAAAGCATAGTAAAACCATGGTTCAAATTGTAGATACTATGTAATTTGAAGTAAATTAACTACAAAATTTACCACAGTTTTACTACAGCACTTGAAGTATGAACATACTAACTACAAAATTAACCACGGCTTTACTGTGGTATCTGAAGTTAAACCCTAGTAACAACTAAATGTACCATGGTTTTACTATGGTATTTGAAGTATAACCATATAATTTATAAAATTAACCATGGGTTTACTGCGGCATTTGAAGTATAACCATAGTAACTGCAAAATTAATCATGGTTTTACTGCGGCATTTGAAGTAAAAGCATAGTAAAACCATGGTCCATATTGTAGATACTATGTAATTTGAAGTAACTACAAAATTTACCACAGTTTTACTACAGCATTTGAAGTATGAAAATAGTAACTACAAAATTAACCATGGTTTTACTACATCATTTGAAGTATAACCATAATAACTACCAAATCTACCATGGTTTTACTGTGGTATTTGAAGTAAACCCCTCGTAACTACAAAATTTACCATGATTTTACTACATCATTTAAAGTATAACCATAGTAACTACAAAATTTACCATAGTTTTACTACATCATTTGAAGTATAACCATAATAACTACAAAATTAACCATGGTTTTACTTTGGTATTTGAAGTAAAACCATAGAATTTATAAAATTAACCATGGTTTTACTACATCATTTGAAGTAAAAGCATAGTAAAACCATGGTTCAAATTGTAGATACTATGTAATTTGAAGTAACTACAAAATTTACCACAGTTTTTCTACAGCACTTGAAGTATGAACATACTAACTACAAAATTAACCACGGTTTTACTGTGGTATCTGAAGTTAAACCTTAGTAACTACAAAATTTACCATGGTTTTACTACAGCATTTGAAGTATAACCATAATAACTACAAAATGTACCATGGTATTACTATGGTATTTGAAGTATAACCATATAATTTATAAAACTAACCATGGGTTTACTATGGTATTTGAAGTAAACTCCTAGTAACTACAAAATTTACCATGATTTTACTGTGGTATCTGAAGTTAAACCCTAGTAACTACAAAATGTACCGTGGTTTTACTACTTCATTTAAAGTATAACCATAGTAACTACAAAATTTACCATGATTTTACTACAACATTTGAAGTATAACCATAGTAACTGCAAAATTAATCATGGTTTCACTACGGCATTTGAAGTAAAAGCATAGTAACACCATGGTTCATATTGTAGATACTATGTAATTTGAAGTAAAACCCTAGTAACTACAAAATTTACCAAAGTTTTACAACAGCACTTGAAGTATGAACATAGTAACTACAAAATGTACCATGGTTTTACTGTGGTATTTGAAGTAAACTCCTAGTAACTACTAAATTAACCACAATTTTACTGTGGTATCTGAAGTTAAACCCTAGTAAATACAAAATTGACCATGGGTTTACTACATCATTTGAAGTATGACTAAAGTAGTTACACAATTAACCATGGTAACCACAAAATTTACCACAGTTCTACTACAGCACTTGAAGTATGAACATAGTAACTACAAAATTAACCACGGCTTTACTGTGAAGCTTAGAAAACTAAGTAAAAGGAAAGCGTGTGTGTGTTGTTGCAGTGAACAAGGTCACATTAAAAGTGTTTCAGTTTACATTGAATTTAAATTAACTTAATTCTTTCAGCTTGAGTGGTTGGAAGCAGATTTCTCTTTGTTTTTTTTTGAGCCTCAAGAATAAACCCATCAGCTGTGGAGCACATGCAGGTTTATGGGAATCAGATTCCTGAAAGCACAATAAATCACTGACAGCGGTGGAGTGTCAGCGGCGGGAACGGTTTGGACTGTGACTCTACGGCTGATGACGTCTGGATTGATGTCTGCTCGCCGACAGCTTTACTGTACTGATGGACGACTTCTGTAATCCAGCAGGAATGATCCAAGCAATCACTGCGTATAAAATCCTGCCGGAGCTTCATTTGACCTGCAGATCAGAGTGTTTCGGCTACAGCACAGACGCTTTTACTGTAGTGATTGACGAGTCGGGTAATGGTATTTGTTGAGGGGTCATAATGATCGATTTTACTGCGTCCGAACGCCATGATATTTATGTTACTGGAGTTCTGGATCGGTCAGCAATGATAACTGGTAGCATTGATTGTTTATTAAGAACTGAGCTATTATTTCTGATCACTCAGTGTAAAAAAAACAACAAAACTCGATAAATTTACAATAAAAAAATGGCTGCTGTGGTTGCCTGAGATTTACCACCAAAATATGATGGACACTGTATATATTTATGCACAATTACATGTAACTAATATATGTAAATCTAAAGGGCGGGGCTGTTAGTCTTTTAGGGTGGGGCTATCATTCCTTTAGTATGGGGCTATCAGCCATTTGGGGCAGGGCTATCATTCACTAGTGGACATATCATTCATTTAGGGCGGGGCTATCAACCATTTAGGCCGGGACTATCAATCATTTGTGGGCATATCATTAATTTAGGGTGGGGCTATGATTCAGTTGTGAGCACATTATTCATTTAGGGCTGGGCTATCAACCATTTAGGGCACGACCATCAATCATTTAGGGCAGGGGTGTCCAAACTCGGTCCTGGAGGGCCGGTGTTCTGCTGAGTTTTAGCTCCCACTTTCTTCAACACACCTGCCAGGAAGTTTCTAGTATATCTAGTAAGAGCTTGATTAGCTGGTTCAGGTGTGTTTGATTAGGGTTGGAGCTAAACTCTCCAGGACACCGGCCCTCCAGGACCGAGTTTGGACACCCCTGGTTTAGGGAGTGGTTTTTTTTAAATGGGGCTATCGTTCATTTGTGGGGATATCATTCATTTAGGGCGGGGCTATCGTTCATTTGTGGGGATATCATTCATTTAGGGCGGGGCTATCAGCCATTTAGGGCGGGACTGTCAATCATTTGTGGGCATATCATTCATTTATAGTGGGGCTATCAGCCATTTAGGGTGGGAATATCAATCATTTAGGGAGTGTTTTCTTTAAGGCGGGGCTATCGTTCACTTGTGGGCATATTCATTTAGGGTGGTGCTATCAGCCATTTAGGGCGGGACTGTCAATCATTTAGGGAGTGTTTTCTTTAAGGCGGGGCTATCGTTCACTTGTGGGCATATTCATTTAGGGTGGTGCTATCAGCCATTTAGGGCGGGACTGTCAATCATTTAGGGAGTGTTTTCTTTAAGGCGGGGCTATCGTTCATTTGTGGGGATATTATTCATTTATGGCGGGGCTATCAGCCATTTAGGGTGGGACTGTCAATCATTTAGGGAGTGTTTTCTTTAAGGCGGGGCTATCGTTCACTTGTGGGCATATTCATTTAAGGTGGTGCTATCAGCCATTTAGGGCGGGACTGTCAATCATTTAGGGAGTGTTTTCTTTAAGGTGGGGCTATCGTTCATTTGTGGGGATATCATTCATTTAGGGCGGGGCTATCAATCATATGTGGGCATATCATTGGTTTAGGGCGGGGCTATCATTCATTTGTTTGCATACTATTTATTTAGGGTGGGAATATCAGTCATTTAGGGAGTGTTTTTTAAGGTAGGGCTATCGTTCATTTGTGGGGATATCATTAATTTAGGGCGGGGCTATCAATCATTTAGGGCGTGGCTCTTTTAGGGCGGGGTTAATGTTCATGTGGGGATATCATTCATTTAGGACAGGACCAGGGGCGGTGCGGACATTTTAAATGTGGGGGGACAGCTGTATGAAATCCAAAAGTTTACATTCTTAATCACCTGTTTCTAAATGGTCTGTCTCTAAAAGTGAGGGGGACATATCCCCCACGTCCCCCCCGGTTGCTAGACCCCTGGGCAGGACTATCATTCCTTTAGGGCGGGACTATCAATCATTTATGGCGTCGTTCTTTTAGGGTGGGGCTATCATTCATTTGTGGGGATATCATTCATTTATCATTCATGGCTATCAGCAAATAATCAATCATTTAGAATGTGGCTTTTTAGGGCAGGGCTATCAGACTTTAAAGACAGAGCTATCATTCATTTAGGGTGGGGCTAGTATTCTTTAGGACGGGGCTATTGGCCATTTATGGCATGGCTCTTTTAGGGTGGGGCTATCAGTCTTTAGGGATAGGGCTATTATTTAGAGTGGAGCTATCAATTATTTAAGGTGTGGCCCATTTAGGGCGCGGCTCTTTTAGGGTGATGCTATCAGTTTTTAGGGACAAGGCAATAGTTAATTTAGGCTGTGGCTCTTTTAGGGCAGGGCTATCAGTCTTTAGAGACAGGGCTAATATTCATTTAGGGTGGGGCTATCATTCCTTTAGGGCAGGGCTATAAATTATTTAGGGTGTGGCTCATTTAAGACGTGGCTCTTTTAGGGTGGGACTATCAGTCTTTAGGGACAGGGCAATAGTTAATTTAGGGCGTGGCTCTTTTAGTGCAGGGCTATCAGTCTTTAGAGACATGACTATCGTTCATTTAGGCTGGGGCTATCATTCCTTTAGGGCAAGGCTATCAATTATTTAGGGCATGATTTTTTTAAGGTCGGGCTATCAGTCTTTAGGAACAGGGCAACCATTTATTTAGGGTGGTGCTATCAGCTATTTAGGGCAGGACTATCAATTATTTAGGGCATCACCCTTTTAGGGCAGGGCTATCAGTCTATAGGAACAGAGCTATCGCTCATTTAGGGTGGGGCTATCATTCCTTTAGGACAAGGCTATCGGCCATTTAGGGTGGGACTATCAGTAATTCAGGGCGTGGCTCATTTAGGGCGGGGCTATCAGTCTTTAGAGACAGGGATATTGTTTATTTAGGGGGGACTGTTATTCATTTGGGGCGGGGCTATGAGTAATTTAGGCGTGGCTTTTTTAGGGCGGGGCTATCGGTTTTTAGGGACTGTGCTATCATTCATTTAGGGTGGGGCTATCTGTAATTTAGGGCGAAGCTATCAGTTCTTTTAAAGGTGGAGCCAACAGTAATTTACTACAGTAACTAACCCTAAAACAGTAACTAACCCTAAACGTTACCTTATTCTAGCTCTAACCATACAGTAAATACATGTAATTAATTAATATTGCATTGCAAACCACACACTCAACATGTACGCTCTGACATCCAGAGCTCATATAATACTATGTAGTGTATTCTTGCTTACATTCAACATTAATTCTGCTAATGAGCCTCATTCAGGAAACACAAGCAGGATTTCTGTGTAAATCAGTCCAACAAGCATTCTTAGGTAAATTGGAGCGATCAGGTTCATTTACATGAGAAAGGTTTGACGAATGATTAACACAGACATTTCTTCTGCTTCTGCTCCATTGTCCCTGTTCTGCTTGTTCCAACACAGACTCATCGGAAATATGTGCCTCAGCCTACATGTCTGTCAAATCACAAAAACCTTGAAGAGCTGTTCATAAGGCTGTCATTAAATCTTTATAATCATGACATGACAGATGAATGTGAATGAGATTTTGTACATGCTTATAACAATTGTGATTAAGTGTTAATCGCTCAGTTATGACATTTTAAATGTAAAGATGACACTGTTTGTTATGACAACTTGACATAAACAAATACATCACAACCTGTTTTTCTCTTTGTCTTCTTGCACCACCCCTGAAGCAACTGTTTTTCACTTCTGGTCACATGAAATGCTTTTAGGGTGGGGCTATCAGTCATTTAGGGGAGGACTATTGATCAATTAGAGTCAGGCTATCATTCATTTAGGGCGAGAATTTAGGGTGGGACTTTCAGTCATTTAGGGTGGGGCTATCAGTCAATTAGGGTGGGGCTATCAGTCCTTTAGGAAGAGACAATTATTCTTTTAGGGTGGTGCTATCAGTCCTTTAGGGCGGGGCTATTAGTCTTTTAGGGCGGGACTTTCAGTCATTTAGGGCGGCGCTATTAGTCTTTTATAGTGGGGCTATAAGAAACTTAGGGTGGGGCTATAATTCCTTTAGGGTGGGGCTACCAGTCATTTAAGGCAGATGTCATGACTCTAGAGTGGGGCTATCAGTCATTTAGGGAAGGGCTATTGATCAATTAAAGCCAGGCTATCATTCATTTAGGGCGGAGCTATTAGTAATTTAGGGCTGGGCTATTAGTCTTTTAGGGTGGGGCTATCAGTAATTTAGGGCGGGGCTATCGGTCAATTAAAGTAGAGCTATCAGTCATTTAGGGTGGGACTATCAGGAAGTGGGGTTATCAGTCATTTAGGTGGGGGCTATCAATTCTTTAGGGTGGGGTTATTAGTCTTAGGGTGGGACTTTAAGTCATTTAGGTTGGGGCTGTCAATCATTTAGGGAGGGACAATTATTCTTTTAGGGTGGGGCTATCAGACAGTGGGGTTATCAGTCCTTTTGGGCGGGACTATTAGTCTTTTTGGGGCGGGACTTTCAGTCATTTAGGGCGGGGCTATTAGTCTTTTATGGTGGGGCTATCAAAAATTAAGGGTGGGGCTATAGTTCCTTTAGGGTGGATCTATCAGTAATTTAGGGCAGGGCTATAATTTCTTCAGGGCCGGGCTATCAGTACTTTAGAGTGGGGCTATCAGTCATTTAGGGAGTGGCTATCGATCAATTAGAGCTAGGTTATTATTCATTTAGGGCGGAGCTATTAAGTAATTTAGGGCTGGGCTATTAGTCTTTTAGGGTGGGGCTATCAGTCATTTAGGGCGGGGCTATCGGTCAATTAGAGTAGGGCTATCAGTCATTTAGGGCGGGGTTATCGGTCAATTTGAGTAGTTTAAGGTGGGGCTATCAATTCTTTAGGGTGGGGTTATTAGTCTTAGGGTGGGACTTTAAGTCATTTAGGTTGGGGCTGTCAATCATTTAGGGAGGGACAATTATTCTTTTAGGGTGGGGCTATCAGACAGTGGGGTTATCAGTCCTTTTGGGCGGGACTATTAGTCTTTTTGGGCGAGACTTTCAGTCATTTAGGGCGGGGCTATTAGTCTTTTATGGTGGGGCTATCAAAAATTAAGGGTGGGGCTATAGTTCCTTTAGGGTGGATCTATCAGTAATTTAGGGCAGGGCTATAATTTCATTCAGGGCCGGGGCTATCAGTACTTTAGAGTGGGGCTATCAGTCATTTAGGGAGTGGCTATCGATCAATTAGAGCTAGGTTATTATTCATTTAGGGCGGGGCTTTCAGTAATATAGAGCAGGGGCTATTAGTCTTTTAGGGTGGGGCTATCGGTCAATTAGAGTAGGGCTATCAGTCATTTAGGGCGGGGCTATCGGTCAATTAGAGTAGTTTAGGGTGGGGCTATCAATTCTTTAGGGTGGGGTTATTAGTCTTAGGGTGGGACTTTCAGTCATTTAGGTTGGGGCTATCAATCATTTAGGGAGGTACAATTATTCTTTTAGGGTGGGGCTATCAGACAGTGGGGTTATCAGTCATTTAGGGCGGGGCTATTAGTCTTTTAGAGCGGGACCTTCAGTCATTTAGGGCGGGGCTATTAGTCTTTTATGGTGGGGCTATCAAAAATTAGGGTGGGGCTAGAATTCCTTTAGGGTGGAGCTATCAGTAATTTAGGGCAGGGGCTATCATTTCTTCAGGGTGGGGCTATCAGTACTTTAGAGTGGGGCTATCAGTCATTTAGGGAGTGGCTATCGATCAATTAGAGCTAGGTTATTATTCACTAAGGGCGGGGCTTTCAGTAATATAGGGCGGGGCTATTAGTCTTTTAGGGTGGGGCTATCGGTCAATTAGAGTAGGGCTGTCAGTCATTTAGGGAGGGGCTATCGGTCAATTAGAGTAGTTTAGGGTGGGGCTATCAATTCTTTAGAGTGAGGTTATTAGTCTTAGGGTGGGACTTTCAGTCATTTAGGGCGGGGCTGTCAATCATTAAGGGAGGGACAATTATTCTTTTAGGGTGGGGCTATCAGACAGTGGGGTTATCAGTCCTTTAGGGCGGTACTATTAGTCTTTTGGGGCAGGACTTTCAGTCATTTAGGGCAAGGCTATTAGTTTTTTATGGGGGGCTATCACAAATTTAGGAAGGGACAATTATTCTTTTAGGGTGGTGCTATCAGTCCTTCAGGGCGGGGCTATTAATCTTTTAGGGCGGGACTTTCAGTCATTTAGGGCGGAGCTATTAGTCTTTTATGGGTGGGGGTATTAGTTTTTTAGGGTGGGGCTATAATTCCTTTAGGGTGGAGCTATCAGTCATTAGGGCGGGGCTATTATTTCCTCAAGGTGGTGCTATCAGGCATTTAGAGCGGGGCTATCAGTCATTTAGGGCGGGGCTATCATTTCCTCAGGGCGGTGCTATCAGTCATTTAGGGCGGGGCTATAATTTCCTCAGGGCGGTGCTATCAGTCCTTTAGGACGAGGCTTTCAGGGCATGTGTCTTCCTCCATTTTGTTAGCAGTGCCAATCCTCCAAGGACCAAACCGCTTCCAAAAGGATGAAATCATGCACCCCTATATATATTTATTTCTCATTTCAGGATTGTACATTCAAGTGGATGCAGGTTGCTTAAATTTCATGCTGGCTTTAAGTGTCTCGTTCAAGAGTTCAACACTGGAACTGAACCAGCACCACTAAACCCGTACTAGCTTCATCCGCCCACAAACACGTAGAAAGTGTTATTTTCAGCGCCGTGACTCAGACATATGCTGTGTGAATCTGCAGATCGTCACACTGACACGGTTAAAAGCTTCCCTCTGTCTGCGTTTCAGGCTGTCAGACGCTCACGATTCCCTCAAAGAGACTCTTTTACTGTACGCTTCCCCGACACCACTCCACTGTTGACACAAAGAGCTGAACTCCTGACAGAAATGTCATGATGTGCAGATTTACTGTATTCAGAAGCTCTTCAGGTTTGGATGGTGGATAATGCTGAAAGGAAATAATTGACAGGCTTTACTAGACTCTAGATTGCTCTATGCTTTAGATGGAGGAGCATTACAGTGATAAAAACACAGAAGAAAAATACATTAAAAATGCAACTAATATTTTTCTGTAACACTTTAGGTCACCGTTCATTCTATTAAATACTGGCTATTATTAAGATACTATTGAGATATTATTAAGTAACTGTTCATTAGTAGTTATGGTGGCTCTGATATTCTACATAAACTTATTCTTCCTCTTCCGTCTTCTGAGACTAATTTTACAGGGTATCTGCTCATAAGCCTTTCAAGCTACATCCTTCAAACTTTCGTCAAACCTTCAAACTGGTCTGATTCGGGTTGCTATATCTTTTCTAACTGATCAGACTTTCGGTTTTCCGAAAAACGACCCAAAAAATTCCCAAAAGTCCCATCGATTAACATTGGGTCAAACGTTGTGAGCTCATAACTCTGCATCAAACTGTCATACAGACATCTAACTGGGCTCATTTAACCCAGTATAGCCAGCAGATGACTTTTTAACTTACTAGCCACTCCCTAGCAACCATGCTAACAACATGCTAATTAATGCTAGAAACAAGCTGATTCATGCCAGAAACATGCTAACAACATGTTTACTCATACTAGAATCATGCTATTATTATGCTAATTCATGCTACAATCATGCTAATTCATGTTAGAATCATGCTAATCATGCCAGAATCATGCTAACAACATGCTAATTCATGATAGAATCATGCTAATATCATGCTAATTCATGCCAGAATCATGCTAACAACATGTTTACTCATACTAGAATCATGCTATTATTATGCTAATTCATGCTACAATCATGCTAATTCATGTTAGAATCATGCTAATCATGCCAGAATCATGCTAACAACATGCTAATTCATGATAGAATCATGCTAATATCATGCTAATTCATGCCAGAATCATGCTAACAACATGCTAATTCATAATAAAATCATGCTAACAACATGCTAATTCATGCTAGAAACACGCTAGTAACATGTTATTTCATGTTAGAATCATGCTAACAACATGCTAATTCATGCTAGAATCAAGCTAATATCATGCTAATTCAAGCTAGAATCATGCTAATATCATGGTAATTCAAGCTAGAATCATGCTAATTATGGTAGAATCATGCTAATTCATGCGATAATCATGCTAGTTATATGCTAATTCATGCTAGAATCATCCTAATATCATGCTAAGTCATGCTAGAATCATGCTAATATCATGCTAATTCAAGCTAGAATCATGCTAACATCATGCTAATTCATGCTAGTATCATGCTAACAACATATTAATTCATGTTAACATCATGCTCATTTATGTTAGCATAATGCTAACAACATGCTAATTCATGCTAGAAACATGCTAACAACATGCTAATTCATGCTAGTATCATGCTAACAACATGCTAATTCATGTTAACATCATGCTCATTTATGTTAACATAATGCTAACATCATGCTAATTCATGCTAGTATCATGCTAACAACATGCTAATTCATGTTAACATCATGCTCATTCATGTTAGCATAATGCTAACAACATGCTAATACATGCTAGAAACACGCTAGTAACATGCTATTTCATGCTAAAATCAAGCTAACAACATGCTATTTCATGTTAGAATCATGCTAACAACATGCTAATTCATGCTAGAATCATGCTAACAACATGCTAATTCATGTTAGAATCATGCTAATATCATCCTAGTTATATGCTAATTCATGCTAAAATCAAGCTAATATCATGCTAATTCATGCTAGAATCATGGTAATTCAAGCTAGAATCATGCTAATATCATGCTAATTCAAGCTAGAATCATGCTAATATCATGCTAATTATGGTAGAATCATGCTAATTCATGCGATAATCATGCTAGTTATATGCTTATTCATGCTAGAATCATGCTAATTCATGCTAGAATCATGATAGTTATATGCTAATTCATGCTAGAATCATCCTAATATCATGCTAAGTCATGCTAGAATCATGCTAATATCATGCTAATTCAAGCTAGAATTATGCTAACATCATGCTAATTCATGCTAGTATCATGCTAACAACATATTAATTCATGTTAACATCATGCTCATTTATGTTAGCATAATGCTAACAACATGCTAATTCATGCTAGTATCATGCTAACAACATGCTAATTCATGTTAACATCATGCTCATTCATGTTAGCATAATGCTAACAACATGCTAATTCATGCTAGAAACACGCTAGTAACATGCTATTTCATGCTAAAATCAAGCTAACAACATGCTAATTCATGTTAGAATCATGCTAATATCATCCTAGTTATATGCTAATTCATGCTAGAATCAAGCTAATATCATGCTAATTCAAGCTAGAATCATGCCAATTCATGCTAGAATCATGGCAATTCAAGCTAGAATCATGCTAATATCATGCTAATTCAAGCTAGAATCATGCTAATATCATGCTAATTATGGTATAATCATGCTAATTCATGCGATAATCATGCTAGTTTAATGCTTATTCATGCTAGAATCATGCTAATTCATGCTAGAATCATGCTAGTTATATGCTAATTCATGCTAAAATCATCCTAATATCATGGTAACTCATGCTAGAATCATGCTAATATCATGTTAATTCAAGCTAGAATCATGCTAACATCATGCTAATTCATGCTAGCATCATGCTAACAACATGCTAATTCATGTTAACATCAAGCTCATTTATGTTAGCATAATGCTAACAACATGCTAATTCATGCTAGAAACATGCTAACAACGTGCTAATTCATGTTTACATCATGCTCATTCATGTTAGCATAATGTTAACAACATGCTAATTCATGTTAACATCATGCTCAATTCAAATGCAGGGAGAACATGCAAACTCTACACAGAAACGCCAACTGACCCAGCCGAGGTTCGAACCTGCGATCCAGCGACGTTCTTGCTGTGAGGTGACAGCACTACCTACTGCGCCACTGCATCGCCGTTTAAAAAAACATTATATATATTATTTACACTCACCGGGCCACTTTATTAGGTACACCTTACTAGTACCGGGTTGGACCCCGTTTTGCCTTCAGAGCTGACATGATAGCATCACGCAGTTGCTGCAGATTTGTCGGCCGCACATCCATGATGCCAATCTCCCGTTCCACCACATCTCAAAGGTGCTTTTTTGGATTGAGATCTGGTGACTGTGGAGGCCATTTGAGTACAGTGAGATGATTGGCGCTTCATGACATGGTGCGTTATCCTGCTGGAAGTAGCCATCAGAAGATGGAGACACTGTGGTCATAAAGGGATGGACATGGTCAGCAACAATACTCAGGTAGGCTGTGGTGTTGATGTGATGCTCAATTGGTACTAATGGACCCAAAGTGTGCCAAGAAAATCTCCCCCACACCATTACACCACCACCAGCAGCAGCCTGAACCGCTGATACAAGGCAGGATGGGTCCATGCTTTCATGTTGTTGAGGCCAAATTCTGAGCCGACCATCCGAATGTGGCAGCAGAAATGGAGACTCATCAGACCAGGCAACGTTTCTCCAATCTTCTCTTGTCCAGTTTTGGTGAGCCTGTGTGAATTGTAGCCTCAGTTTCCTGTTCTTAGCTGACAGGAGCGGCACCCGGTGTGGTCTTCTGCTGCTGTAGCCCATCCGCCTCAAGGTTGGACGTGTTGTGTGTTCAAAGATGCTCTTCAGCAGACCTCGGTTGTAACGAGTGCTTATTTGAGTTACTGTTGCCTTTCTATCAGCTGGAACCAGTCTGGCCATTCTCCTCTGACCTCTGGCATCAACAAGGCATTTGCGCCCACAGAACTGCCGCTCACTGCATATTTTCGGCTGCACATCCATGATGCGAATCTCCCGAATCTCTCCACCACGTCCCAAAGGTGCTCTATTAGATTGATATCTGGTGACTGTGGAGGCCAGCTTTTTACACTTACAGTATGCAACAGTACACTGTAAAAAAGACTGGGTTCCTTCACGTTGTCCCAACACAAATCGATTAAATTAATTTTATTGTTTTTTACAAACTGAAGTGGATTGAACATGAAACAAATAAGTTGTCTCCCCAAAAAACTTAAGAATTGTGTTGTTTCAACTCATTCGAAATAAGTAGTTTGAACATGCAGCAAAAGCCATTTCTTAGTGTATTCTATAGAAAATCCTGAAGTGTACTCTGGTATTTTCCAATATGGTCTGTGATGTAAGAGCGTCACAGTACTCTTGGCTGAATGAGAGCTATCTATATTTTAACACAGGTTATTTAAAAGGAAATTGCAGTCTGGATCTAAAGTGTAATCGCTGTAATCCTCTCGCGGTAAATAGCAATCTGCGACTGAAGATTGAAAGCAGAACACTGGAAGTGCAAAATGCCTCTCGTATTGAGAGCTCAATCTTTCTGGTGCAGGATACATTTTTAATAAGTCCAGCGCAGTTAAACTCCAGCTGAATTGCACTCATGCCAGCACTTCATTAGGTGGGAAAAAACATGGATGATCCTGCAGACCCATGTTTTATTTGATTTGATAATTTTCAATGCTTTATTAACAAGAACCAGCATGTACAGTTTCCTTATACAGCAACAGTTTTTCAACAAGGATTAAACAAGAGAAGAAAGAAGTCTTGAAGAAGAAGTTGAAGTCTTTTTCTGATATTTCTCAAATGATTCAGGAATTTCTCACAGTATTTCCTCTAATATTTTTCTTCTGGAGAAAGTCTTATTTGTTTTATTTCAGCTAAAATAAAAGCAGTTTTTATTGTTTTAAACCCATTTTAAGCTCAATATTTTTAGCCTCTTTAAGCTATATTAGTTTTGGATTGTCTTCAGAACAAACCACTGTTATACAATGACTTGCCTAATTACCCTAACTTTACCCTAATTACCCTAGTGAAGCCTTTAAATGTCACTTTAAGCTGAATACTAGTGTCTTGAAGAATATCTAGTCTAATATTATGTGCTGTCATCATGGCAAAGAGAAAATAAATCAGTTATTAGAGATGAGTTATTAAAACTGTTATGATTAGAAATGTGCTGAGAAAATCTCCTGGAGTAAAAAATATACAGGAGAGATAACAACCCAGGCTCATTATGGATACGTACCCAGGTCTACATTTCTGAGGACACCGAAATAGATAACCAGGGGTACGTCTGCTTGCAGTTTTTGCAAATCCACCAATCCACTTTTTGATCTGTGCTTTTATTTTATTTAGGCATAGAAACACTTTGGAATAAACATAAAAACAGCGCGATTCATTTCCTTTTCATTACAGGCGCCATTGCCCCTATGCAGTCCTCAAAACAGTCAGTTCATATAAACATGCATGACTGTCAGCTGATGCTCTCCATAGTGATAATAGACGCTGTTTCCCAAGCGGATTCTGTACGTACGGGATTTGATGCTGAACTCAAGTGGACACTGGGTTTTGGGTGTGTGTTCGAACAGACATAAACACATAATAATAATAATAATAATAATGGCGGTTCATTCCGCTGTGGCGACCCAAGATTAATAAAGGGACTAAGCCGAAAAGAAAATGAATGAATGAATGAATAATATAATAATAATAACAACATCATCTAGACATGTCGATCTTGTTGGGTTTTCTTTTAAAAACACAACAAATTTGGCCTTAAATGAGCATAAACAGTTTGGAAAACAGTCAAATGGTTTCATTATAGATCTGTGCAGTTTTAAAGTGACAGCTCTGTTATTTAATGTAATCAAACCAAAAATAAATAAATAATCAAAAAAAATCGCTGCTCTTTAATCAGAATGTTTCAATTATACAGTGAAGAAAAGAGGAGAGTTGATAACTTGATTCTGTTTCTTTATAATAGCTAATAGTTTAAATGAGCTGAACTGTTTGCTAATTTATTTGCAGCTTTTTCTAATGTATACTAATTATTATATCCTTGAAAACAGCTCCAGATGAACATATTTATTTTTATTTTTTTTTTTTTTTTGGGGGGGGGTTATCCCTTATTTTCACATCCAAATGTTGACAGGTATGGGGAAAGGATCGGCATAGGACCGCGAGGCGGAATCGAACTCGGGTCGCCGTGAGCACTGGAGTGCATGTGTCGACGCACTAACCACTACACCACTGGCGCCGACTGTTTTAGCTATAATTTTATATCTTTCTCTTTGTAATTTGTTTTGTGCAGCACATTGGTCAACCTTTGGTTGTGTTTAATAGTGTTATAAGTAAAACTGACATTGACATCCGCGCTGGATACAGAAGAGCGCGAAGACTAAATAGACTGATCCAGCTCATTATTTGGGGTGACAATACATTTTCCCCGGACATGTCCGAGAATCTGCTTTCGCTTTCGATATTAATTGTATTCATTTTTGCATTACTTTATTCGCAAACTTTGTCTGGTGCGTCTCAATCTCTCAGCAGCATCAACACTACAGCAGACAGAGAGAGAGAAAGAGCAGATCAAGACACCAGTTTTAATTTCATTAGGAGAACAAAATGTTTAAAATCAAGTGCGTTACCTTAGGCTGCAGGTTAGAAATGTGTTTTTATTAAAAGTATCTGCAATACACAATTTTATTTGACTCATTTAATACTGGAAGTATTTTCAGTACAGTGTAAGTTCCTTAACTAAAAAGACACCAGTTTTTTTTGTTCTCTGCAACTTGGCATTTAGGAACCAAGGACTTAAAAGAAAAGTCTTTCTTTCTAAAAGGCACTACATTTAGTTTATTTTCTGCAACATTGTGTTGTTTAATTACAGTTTTGCTTTTGCACAATAAATGTTCTCAAAACGACATGCAACCTTTCTTTATTTCGTAAAAAAAAATAGCAGTTTGGCTTTCCTAAGGGTCTATGTAACCTGTTCTGAAATGGTTCTATTATAATTTATATATCGCAATATATATCGTTATCGCAAGAGGCTGCAATGTATATCGCAATATGGATTTTAGGCCATATCGCCCATCCCTATTGACATCCACAATGAGCATGTGTAGAATAATTCTGACTTCAGCTGTATATGAATCATTTTAACTGCAATTTTTTTCTCAAAATAAGCGCAGAGAGATTCTATGCATATATATGCATTGAAAACACAGTGTCATCAAGCGCTTTCCTGGGAGCTGCGTATGCATTTTCAACTCTCTGAAACCACGGGATGGATTTCATTGCTCCTCATGTCTGCTTGTTCTCTATTTATTGCACATTCATCCCAAACATGATGCAAAAGGCCGTTTTCGAGCGTGCCGAGAAAACCATCTCTCCATAATCAGCTGTTTATCTGTGATTCAGAGCTCATCCATTACCGAGGAGATTCAGGCGCTCTCAAGACACACTTACACACAACTCTGCAGCTCAGTGTACGCATGTGTGTGTGTGATCCCAACCATGCACCATTCACAGGAGAAGTTGAGTATGTATCACATTCCATACATTATGGTATATAAAGTGTATTATACAAAGTGCATTGGATAAAAAGGAATTAAAAAAACTTAAGAGAAAATTTAAGACATGCATATATATATATATATACTGTATATATAAAAAAACAGGGGTTGCAGAGACTAGTCGACTGCTCAACTTTAAAGCCCTGATGCTTTTTTATTGACGTCGACTAGTCGTGCTGCATAGATATTTACATTAGATGTTGACTATGCTATTGTTGTTTATTGGAAGGAATACGGGCGACGCTGTGGCGCAGTAGGTAGTGCTGTCGCCTAACAGCAAGTAGGTCGCTGGTTCGTGCCTCGGCTGGGTCAGTTGGCATTTCTGTGTGGAGTTTGCATGTTCTCCCCGTGTTGGTGTGGGTTTCCTCCGGGTGCTCCGGTTTCCCCCACAAGTCCAAACACATGCAGGACAGGTGAATTGGGTAAGCTAAAGTTGTCCGTGGTGTATGTTTGTGAATGAGAGTGTGTGGGTGTTTCCCAGTAATGGGTTGCAGCTGGAAAGGCGTCTGCTGCGTAAAAACATATGCTGGATAAGTTGGTGGTTCATTCCACTGTGGCGACCCCAGATTAATAAGCTGAAAAAAAAATGAATGAATGAATGGAAGCAATGATTCAATAGAGCTGCCATTTTAGTACAGGGTAGAGCTCCTTTGAAATGAATGTGGGACCAAGGTGCAGTGGAGGACTGAGCCATCCTGAGCCAGAGATATACACACATATATCTGTGATCGTGAGTTTTCCCGGTGATCATTATGCAAATATTTTTTAAATTACAAACATTATAATTTTACATCACTTTTCTACATCGATGGATAAGTGATCCATGTCCTGAAACACCCCCCTTCTCCTGCTTTTCTAATTCTAACAGTGGGAGCGATTAGTTTGTGAATGTATCTCTGTTATGAACGACTCGTGTGAACCATCGATATCCCTGCGTCTCAATGTGTGCAGATCCACCTTTATAATCTTAATGGTATATCACATTTGTAATCCTCAATAATTTATGGTGGACAGTGTGCATATTAAGGCACAGTTATGTTATCAGGCACCCTTATAAGTTACTTCATAAACTAGCCGTTACTTCACTTAGCCGGCAGTAATACACGTTTCTAGCATCGCAGCATCTTGTTGTCATGTTTCATTTACATTGTTTGCTGATTTTATTCAACAAAACTAGCATAAGCCTAGAATTTAGTGCGAGTTGGTGCTACTTTGCCTTATGGTGAATGCAGTAAGAGACTGTATTATCATCAATAACGTGACTTGTTGAGCACAAAAGTTTGTAACATAAAATATCGCAAAAAAAAAAAACTAGATCTTACCTATGAAATGTTCTGCCTTTGTTTTCTTTGTTTCCTCATTACTGCACCAGTACACAGCGCTAAAGTCCAGCATCTTCACATTGGCTTTAGTCTTGACTAGTGCGGTTGAATGAGTTTTGTCCTGGGAGCCCTGTACAAATATGGCGGCGGTATTGACGCATGCCCAGTGTCCGTATGCGATATCTAGAGTATATAGCTATGGTCCAGCTGCGCAGATCGTGGTTTGACCGGATCTACACGGCAGATTCACTGAATAAAACTATTGTTTTGATTCATTCATTCATTCATTTTCTTGTCGGCTTTGTCCCTTGCGGGGTCGCCACAGCGGAATGAACCGCCAACTTATCCAGCACGATTTTACGCAGCGGATGCCCTTCCAGCCGCAACCCATCTCTGGGAACTTCCACACACACATTCACACTCATACACTATGGACAATTTAGCTTACCCAATTCACCTGTACTGCATGTCTTTGGACTGTGGGGGAAACCGGAGCACCCGGAGGAAACCCACGCGAACCCAGGGAGAACATGCAAACTCCACACAGAAACGCCAACTGACCCAGCCCAGCCGAGGTTCGAACCTGCGACCCAGCGACGTTCTTGCTGTGAGGCAACAGCACTACCTACTGCGCCACTGGGTTGCCCTATTGTTTTGATTATTGAATTTAATTTTAATGTTATTTTTCTTATGTCAGCGTCAGTGATTCCCATGAACTTTGAGTGAACTTTAAATCATAAAACAGGTGTCAGCCAGTTAGGTCACGCCATTCAAATAGATGATAGCCAATCGCGTTTACGCAACACTGGAAAAGTAATGTGATTGGCCGTTGTCCTCTGTGACCCCGTTGACGCTGACAAGTTTTTGTATGGCAAGCCGTTTTGACTTTTATTCATTCTCAGGATATGTATTCTTGATATCAACAATTCAGTTCTTGATATCAAAAAGGTAATTGTTAATATCAAAAATGTAATGTTTGATATCAAGAATTGAATTGTTGATATCAAGAATACATAGCTTGAGAATGAATAAAAGTTAAAACGGCTTGCCATAGTTTTTGTGACCGAACCGTGAAGCGCGCAGCCGCGGCAAACTTCATGTGTAAACATCAGCCCACGTGAACGCGGTGAAGATACACGCAGTGAGAAGAGACTTCTGTTTACCAAGACGAGCAGTAACCGTGATGAAGGCACGACTTGAGCAAGATTTTGAGCAGTTTTTTGACCCGCACATCATAAAGGTAAAGTCTGAGAGCTGAGAGTCGGCTTATAGCGTTTACAAGACTGTCAGCCTTACTGATTTACCAAGAAGGTTACTTCAACCATGTGGTTTAAATGTCATAAATGTAAATTCCATTGTCAGTTTTTGATTCGTAAACGAAGAAACGTTTAACAGAAATGCTGCAAATAATGTGATATGTGAGTTTTTTTCCATCACACTTATTAAAAAAGTAAAAAGTGGTTCTTTTTTCTCAAAAAGTTGGATTTTTTGCAGTTATTCGCCTTCTTTGTATGTCTTTAGTGACATTTTAGGCACTATTTATTTATTTTTTAGCTGGATTAGCTTGTTGGATGGTCATCAAAAGCACAATTTTTTATAAAAGTTATGTCCTAATTGAGTTAATCATAGTTTAATATAAGCTCTGCACCCTGCATCTCAAATGTAAGGAACAGGGAAGGAGACTGAAGGGAATAATAAAGTTTGTGTTTGGGTATTAACATTAACCCAGTTGCCTCCATTTTTCTTATATGTTTTTAGTAATATTTTTTCATATTTATATTATTTGCTTATTGATTTTGTTATTTATGGATCGATCTTTGCATGGATGTTAATTGTTTGTTGTTGTTGAGTTCAGAATGTATATTTCATCAGTAAGTAATGCATTTAATTAATTATCGTTCAGTGTCGTTTCATTGCAGGGTTTTTGCTTTTGGAATTTAGATATAAAAAAACAAAACAACCTAGAACCTTTTATAGAATCTTCAATCTGTTTGCTAAATTAATAGAATATGTTTCAAACACTCCAAAAGGACGCAAAGTAGGAATCTCTGGTCCCTTTATTAAAGATTGTTCAATTCTTAATTCTTAAAGCTGCTAGTTGACAGAAAAAGTGCTGCTTTAAAATGTCCAAATCATTCAGAAAGTTCTTAAGTACAGTGTTTCCTCTAGGATTTTTTCCAGCTGTGGCGGCAGGCCTTTTGATCTACCAACTACCTTTGGCGTTATTTCAATGACAAATGTGACGCAGTCGAGATCGGATTTGTGTAATACGAGCATTTTGCTTGCGCTAGGATTTCCTCTGTTCGTGCACAACTTCTTGCACGTCCTCAAATATACGCTGCTCAAGTGCAATTTAGCGCGTTTACGTAGTGAATTTGTCTCCAACCTTCATCAGATTTGCTATAGGAATATTTATGAACGTCTCCAATAGACCTACAGAGCGGCATTAATGCGGTAAAGTGAAACGGCTATAAACTCCAGCAAGATAAAGTGTTTGTTTGTTGTATGCAGAGCCATAGACCTTTATCTATAAATAAAGTATAATTATGGATACTGTGTTCATCCTAACTGAAAGCTATACGTCGTGTTTGCTAGCCTAACGCACCTGTCAGTCAGCATGTCACCTTAAAGGGTTAAACAAATGACGCACAGCACTACTACGGTTACAGAACAGTTTGCGCTTTTATAATTCACTTACCTTTTAATACGTTTTGGTGCGATTATAACCTGCTATTAAAAAAAAAAACGACAATGTTTTAAATGAGAAGCTGTAATATGTAGCCGTGGCGGGATGAATTTAGGCGTGGCGCGCCGCCATGGTAGAATGAATGTAGCGGAAACCTTGAAGTAAATTAAATCAGGCTTTACTTTTCTGTTTCATTGATTGTATTTAATAAGCAATATAATCAGTTGTGGGGCGGTTTGCAATGGCAATACTCCACTAGTTAGAGCAAGCTAGGGCCCCAAAATCCTTCTGCTTAGGGCCCCCAAAGGTACAGGGCCGGCCCTGATTGAGATTGAGTTGTCTGTCATATCTTTTGTCTGTCTTTTTGGCACGGCCTTTGAAAATGATGACATGAAACTCTGCTGGGTAGTTGCGCTGGTTTACCAACACTTGTTTGGGTCTGTAATTTCTTAGCGTCTTCATAAGGGTGGTATTGTTTTAAATGATGAAGCAGGTTTGTGGTGTTGCCTGCTTTTGATGGCACGAGTCGTCTGCGCAGTTTGCAGTGCACGTTGCTCTGTTTTGTGACGGATTGCAAAAAACTAAGTAGTTTCAGACTGAAGTTTAGTGACGTTTCTTATCAACAATGTCTGTGACCCTTTGTACTAGGGCTAGGCGATTTTCTTTATTTTTTTTATTTATTTTTTTTCCGATTAATTCGAATTTACGTTTTAAGATGTTTTTATTTTTTATAAAATCGAGGAATCTCGATTTTTTTTTTTTTATAAAAATATTAAAGCCGCTTTTTCACTATCGTGCCAAACCGTTCTAAACTGTTAGACAATCGTGCTGAATTGTGCTGATTCTGAGTGTTGACGTCGCGGCTCTGTTGATGAGCTACAACAGCTGGCTCAGCGGAAGCGCGCCAGGGCGGACCGGCCATTGGGAGCACCGGGACATTTTCCTGCTAAAGCAACAAGAGCCCCGCTGCCAGGGCAATCGCAGTCAGCCAGCCAGCTTCGCTAATGTTTCCACGCGCGTCGTGCGCAGCCGTTTGTCTCTCCCGCGCGAGCTGCGAGACGGGTGCGCGCGCGCGAGGAGATGAGGCTCAACAGGCGGTGGTGTGGGCAACCAACTTGACTTTCTAGATCGATTTCAGTCACTTTGGCCCGTGCACCCATCGCTCCACACACACAACGAGGAAATAATTGCACATAAAAATCAAAGCCCAGACGGCTGGTTTTGTAGATTATACCCGCGCACCACCTGAAGGACGGTTACGGCGTGTTGTAAATGTCGGTCACCGCAGAAAGTCAAATCTTTCTTTAATTTGGACTTTTGCTTGAATTACGGAGTGGCACAGTAGCTGTCCAAGGTACTGTATGAATTAAATCATAACCCATATATGCACCAATAAACAAGTAAAATGAATGAATGAATAAAATAAATATGGATTCTTAAATGTCGGTATTGTTTTTACTCCAAAAAAATATCAATACGTTTTGACAAATGTTTTATAAAAATAAATTGAGCAATTTCCAACATTTCAGCTATAGGCTGTTATACGGTTCTGTTAAATATAAGATGGACATTTAAATATAGACGTCCCCGTGGGGACCCGGGGTAGAATAGGTCCCTAGCACCCCCCTTGCTGATCGTAAGAGGCGACAAATGGGGCGACTTCTTTGCCGTAAGTTGCAACCCGTGTCTGGGGAGGACAAGAACCTGGTATTTGAGGAATGTGTATGCTGCGGCTACTTCAGATCCAACACAATACTTTGGCTTTGAATTCACATAGACGGGAGGTTGGAAGGACCCGGTCCAACCAATCGGCTAGTCAAGGAGTACCGAATAGGTCTTTGGCTTAGGGTCAATTGAGTAAGATGAATGTTTTGTTCTTTTTGCTCAAGTATATCACTACTGTATCCTTGGTGCATATCTGGAGGATTACCGCGGCTCTGTGCATCCCCTTGTTGGACTCCAAGGTGGGTGAGGAGCAGAAGTGATGAATTAAAAAATAATACAAATATGGAAAACAAAAAAACCCCAAAACGACGGATGACAGAACAATTGATTGACGATGATTCGGATGGTGGATGCAGTAACTCCCATAAGAATGAGAAATGGCATAGATTTGTATTGCTGGAATCACAGATATCAGACATGCCTCTTACAAAATTATCTCCATTTGCAATACAGAAAGGCATAGCAGGAATAGCAGGAACCGTTAAAGATGTGAAAAAGCTAAGATCTGGGCAGATCTTGGTAGAATGCTCAAAGAAAAGCCATGCTGAAAATATACTGCGTGCAAAAATATTGGCAAATGTTCCAATAAAGGCATTTTATCATCCATCACTGAACAGCAGCAAAGGAGTTATACACACTAGAGAACTTCAGGACATGGATGAGGCTGAAATAGCATCAGAATTAAACCAACAAGATGTGACAAATGTCAAGAGGATTACAATCAAAAAAGAAGAACAGATCATTAAAACTGGTACATACATTCTGACTTTTAATAAACCACAACCTCCCGAGAGGATTCAGATTGGATATGTTAGTGTAAAGGTCAGTATCTTCATTCCAAACCCTCTGAGATGCTACAACTGCCAGATGTTTGGTCATGGATCTACTTTCTGTAAAAGAAAAAGAGCTTGCTGTAATTGCGGAGAAGAAGGACATGAATCAGGATGTTCAAGACCTTCTAAATGTATTAACTGTTCAGGGAATCATCCAGCTTCAACAAAGGAATGTCCTGTTTGGATAAAGGAAAAAGAAATACAAAGAATGAAATGTGTTGAAAGGATCAGCTATATGGAAGCACGCAAAAGGGTTGACCAATCCCCTTTTTTTAGTTTGAAGAAAACATATGCTTCTGTTGTGAAACCAACTATGTGCAATATTGACTGTCAGACTGATCTGACCTGGGTGAATTGTGAAAAACCACAACAGGTCAGTCAAAGAAGTTCCATCATAGTCAAAATGAAGAACCAAGGAACGCAGAGTCAAACAATACCCAATGAAAACCAAGTTAAAGGAGATGAAAGATATTCAAATGAGATCAACCATTCATCAAGAGGAAGAAAGAGTCAATCGAATGTAAAAACTCAACCAGCAGAGAAAAAACCTCAAAAGACTGAACATCAAAAGAGCAACGACGTTGAAATGAAAGAGACTGTAAATTTACGAAGTCGAAGTTTGTCACCAAAATGCAAAAGTAAAGGCCAGATACTTGTCTTGCCAACTTGAAAATGAAGAATCGTATAATTCAGTGGAATTGTCGAGGATTTAAGGCAAATTTTTCAGAATTACAACAACTGGCAACCATTTTAAATCCCATTGCTTTCTGCCTTCAAGAAACCATGTTAACAACAAAAAGTAACCCAACTTTTAAAAACTATCATATTTATAATTGTTTTGGCCAAAATAAACAACGCCCTTCTGGAGGATCAGCAATATTAGTAAGACATGATATAATTCATAGTCCCATATCAATAAAAACCAACCTACAAGCAGTGGCAGTGCGTTTAACGGCTCATAAAGCAATTACTATATGCTCTATTTATATACCCCCTGATACTGCTGTGACAATACAAGAATTGAACAACATGATAGAACAACTACCATCACCATATTTATTAATGGGTGATTTTAATAGTCATAGCACATTTTGGGGAGGAAAGCATACCAACACCAAGGGAAGAAGAATTGAAGAGTTTATATATACAAATGATCTATGCCTACTAAATGATGGTTCTAATACATATCTGCATCCGGGGTATGGAACATATTCAGCTATTGATTTAACTATGTGTGAACCACAAATAATAATTGATTTTTCATGGCAAGTTTGGAAAGATCTTTGTGGAAGTGATCATTTTCCATTGATTATAACATATATTGAAGAAGATACCCAACAAGACACATCAAGATGGCAAATAAAAAAAGCTAACTGGTATACTTTTCAAACACTATGTCATGAGAAGTTCAACATAGACTGGCAAGAACATCAAGATCCATTGAAGAAATTTACAGATATACTTATTGAAATAGCAGAAAAATCTGTTCCAAAAACATCCATAAAACCACATCACAGGAAAAACCCCTGGTTTAATGAAGATTGTAAAAAGGCTATTGCTGATCGAAAGAAGACGGAAAGGATTTTTAATAAACATCCAACAAAAGAAAATCTCATCAGACTAAAAATAGCAAGAGCATATGCACGACGAATCATTAACGAAACAAAGAGGCAGAGTTGGAAAAACTATGTATCAAGTTTAACATCGCAGACTCCAACAAAGAAAATATGGGATATGATACGGAAGATGAAAAACAAAGGAGGAGGATTACAAATACAACATTTGAAACTTCCAAATGAAGTGTTAACAATGAAGCAGGATATTGCCAACAATTTGGCTAAGACATTTGAAAGAAATTCATCTTTAGAAAATGGTTTGCCTGAATTTAAAACGAAACAAAGAAAACAAGAACGAAGAAAAATTGATTTTTCCTCGGAAAACACTGAATTATATAACCAACCTTTTAATATGGAAGAACTTTTAAAAGCTATTAAAAATTCCAAAGATACTGCAGTTGGACCTGATAAAATTCATTATCAGTTTTTAAAACATTTACCTCTACATGTACTACATATTTTACTGAATATGTTTAACAACATCTGGAAATCAGGAGAAATACCAGCCTTTTGGAAAGAAGCTATAATTATACCAATACCTAAACCAGGAAAAGATCATTCTGATCCAAATAATTATCGCCCAATAGCACTTACCAGTTGCCTTTGCAAAACAATGGAACGAATGATTAATGATCGATTGGTGTGGATTTTAGAAAAAGAACAGAAGATCAATAAATATCAGTGTGGGTTTAGAAGAGGGAAAAGTACTCTTGACCATCTTATACGATTAGAATCTTTTGTTCGAGATGGTTTTATTAAAAAAGAACACGTAGTAGCAGTTTTTTTTGATCTGGAAAAGGCATATGATACTACCTGGAGGTATGGTATTTTAAAAGATTTACACGAGATGGGTTTTAGAGGAAATTTGCCAAATTTTATTGCAAATTTTTTATCCAATAGAGTTTTTCGTGTGCGTATTAAAAACATATTATCTGAATTGCATATACAAGAATCAGGAGTGCCCCAAGGAAGTATACTATCAGTAACACTATTTAGCATTAAAATTAATAATATTGTAAATGTTATTGGGAATAACATATTTCGTAGTTTATATGTAGATGATATATGTATTTGTTATAAAGGGAAAAATATGAATACAATCGAGAGACAAATTCAAATATGTATAAATAAAATGTATGACTGGTCAGTTTTAAATGGTTTTAAGTTTTCTAAATCAAAAACTGTATGCATGCATTTTTGTCTTTTAAGATCTATGCATTTAGATCCAGAGCTTTTTTTAGATAGAGAACCTATACAAGTTGTGAAAGAGGTAAAATTCCTAGGAATGAACTTTGACAATAAGTTGTCTTTTATTCCTCATATTAAAGTATTACGAAATAGATGTTTTAAAGCAATGGATGTTATAAAAGTTTTAGCAAAGATCAAATGGGGTGCAGATTGGGTGATACTTTTAAGACTTTACAGGACACTTATCAGATCAAAAATGGATTATGGGAGCATAGTTTACGGATCTGCAAGGATATCATACATAAAGATGCTTGATGCAGTACATCATACAGGACTGAGACTTGCTCTTGGAGCATACAGGACTTCTCCAATTCAAAGTTTATATACGGCAGCAGGAGAAATGTCACTTTACAACAGAAGATTGAAACTGGCTCTCAACTATACAGTCAAGCTGAATGCTAATAAAGACAACCCAGCTTATTCTACAGTTTTCCACCCTCAGTATCAGCACCTATATGAAGACAGACCCAGATACATCAGACCTTTCGGAATTCGAATGAAAACTCACTTGGAGAAGTTGGATATCAATCTGGATATAATAACATCGATGCATGTATGCCCTATACCACCTTGGTATATTAAAAAGCCATCTATTATAATGCACCTGTCTCAGTTTAAAAAAAGGGAAATCCACCCAAATGTTTACCAGGAAGAATTTATGAATATCCGATGCAATCTACCAACTTATGTACCAGTATATACAGATGGTTCAAAATCAGATGGACGAGTATCTGCTGCAGCAGTCATTGGTTCTGAGTGTTTCAGAAAAAGTATTCCCGGACAAAGCTCGATATTCACAGCTGAAGCTTGTGCGCTGTTCTTAGCTCTGGAGCAAATAGAAAAAGAACAACAACGCCAGTTTTTAATTTGCACAGATTCGATGTCCTGCTTACAAGCACTTGAATCTCTGAAAACTGATCATCCTATGATTTTTAGTATAATAGAAAAAGTGGACCTTTTAAAGACTAAAGACTTTGATATTATTTTCTGCTGGATACCTGGTCATATGGGATTCATTGGAAACGAACGTGCAGATAAAGCAGCTAAGGAAGCCCTACAGTTAGAAATAACAGAATGTGAAATCCCTGTGTCTGATGTGAAACCTGTTTTAAATCGGTATGTTAATGAGAAATGGCAAATGGAATGGGACGAATGTAGGGATAACAAATTGTATGAAGTGAATCCATTTGTAAATGAAAGAAAAAATTACCATTTTGAAAGTAGACATGACCAGGTCGTACATACGAGATGCAGAATTGGACACTCAAGACTCACACATGCATATTTATTGAAAGGAGAAGAAAAACCTGTTTGTGACTTGTGTAAAAATATTTTGACGGTAAAGCATATTTTAATAGAATGTGTATTTTTAAATGATATTAGAGAACGTTTTTATTCTGGAAATATTTTAAGTGAAATGTTTGAAAAGGTACCTTCTGGAACACTTTTAGAATATTTATCTTTAATCAGACTAAAAGACTGTATATGACTCCTTCAATATTATTGCTACTTTGTATACTTTTTGTTGTTGTTTTTTACAATGTATGTTTAAGAAACTGATTTTATTGTATGCTTCTATATTGTATATTTATTAGTATATGTTTTTGCCATGAATATAGCCAATGTTGCTGATATGGCATTAAAACTTAAATAAATAAATAAATAAATTTAAATATAGATAGATATGTAACAGGTTTCTGTGGGTTGTTCACGGTGATCTTTAATATATACTGGGTGGTGTAGCTACACACAAATATTTTCTAAAACGTCAAGCAGATATTTGTCTATAGCTCGTTAGTTATTTATGAAGACAAAAAATAATTAAAATAACAAAAATAAAACTA
Organism: Danio kyathit; assembly: GCA_903798195.1. NCBI lineage: Eukaryota > Metazoa > Chordata > Actinopteri > Cypriniformes > Danionidae > Danio > Danio kyathit. The sequence continues at coordinate 84,592,406 of LR812523.1, read as the reverse complement.
TAAAATTACAAAGATAAAAAGAGCAGCATTCTGCTAAATATAGTCCTTTATATCCTGATATGCTATGTGTTTCATTCGGGGTTTTTTTTATATTTAACTTGATGCATTCGTTATTTAATGTTTGGATACTGAAATCGTTTAAATGGTTATATTTTACCATCAAAATGTAGTATATTTTATATCATTATCAACTTTTGATATGAAACCGCTGTGTTATTTAATTGATTGTTATGAAATAATTTAAGTGCTATATTTTTTATTAGTGAAATTGATTGTTGGATGATCACGCTTCAGAAGCTTGGCAATTTTAAGAGTGCTGCATCCCTCTGCAAGATATCTCACTATTTTTGACTTTTCGGAGCCTGTCAAGTCCTTCTTTTGACCCATTTTGCCAAAGGAAAGGAAGTTGCCTAATAATTATGCACACCTGATATAGGGTGTTGATGTCATTAGGCCACACCCCTTCTCATTACAGAGATGCACATCACCTAATATGCTTCACTGGTAGTAGGCTTTCGAGCCTATACAGCTTAGTGTAAGACAACATGCATAAAGAGGATGATGTGCTCAAAATACTCATTTGCCTAATAATTCTGCACTGCCTGTATAGTTACACAGTAAAAAATAAATAAAAATCGAAATCGTGAATCGGTCAAACTTTATGAAAAAATCTAGATTTTTTTTTTTCTGCCATATCGCCCAGCCCTACTTTGTACCTTATTTTTTCTTACTTCTACAAGTGCAACTAACACTGTATGGCTGTAAACTTATACTACGTGTGGCATCCGGAAGGGCAGGCTGGAAAATGCCTGTGCAGCGTTACGCATAGTGCGTAAATATTATCGAACACTTATCGAACCGTCATTATCGTTTTATCGAAAAAATATATATCGTAAAAATTATCGTTATCGAATTATCGCCCAGCCATGATCAATGTGTTGACTGCATTCATTTAGCACTAGACTAGATTGAGGTAAAGTTGCTTTTATATTCGCACATTTCGTTCAGTGACAACATTGAGGTAACTTTGGTTTATTTTCACACATTTAGAGTTTCTCCTTAATAATATAATTTCAGAGAAGCATCGAATTCACATTCTAAATAGTGAAATTATATTAGCTGCCATTGACTACCCCCTTAGTCCCTTTATTTATCAGGGGTCGCCACAGTGGAATGAACCACCAACTATTCCAGCATATGTTTTACACAGTAGATGTCCTTCTAGCAGCAACCCTGTACTGTGAAACACATATGCACACTCATTCACACACACACTCATACACTACGGCCAATTTAGTTGATCAATTCCCCTATAGCGCATGTGTTTGGACTGTGGGGGAAACCGGAGCACCCGGAGGAAACCCACACCAACACGGGGAGAACATGCAAACTCCACACAGAAACACCAACCTGACCCAGGTGGAACTCGAACCAGCGACCTTCCTGCTGTGAGGCAACAGTGCTAACCACTGAGCCTCTCTGTCGCCCATCTTCACCTTCCTACACTAAAAAGAGCATTTACTGTGGTGCTCATCACAGGTAATCGTGAAGTAGTAGAACATTTAACACTGAACACGGATCTTCAGCTCCTGACTGACACCTGGTTACACACACACACACACATACGCGCGCACACACACACAGCTGCCGAGTGCTGGAGCATTTGAGGTGTAATTGGTCTGATAAATCTTGATTAAACAGCACAGATGTGCTGCGTGAACTCATGCGATCATACTGTCAAATCAGCTTATCTTCAGAAGTAACAGGGTCCAGATCTTATAATCCAACGAGAAACGTGATCCTACTTGACGGAGCTGAGAAAAAAAGATGCTTCATATGGAGAAATACCTGCTAATGGGCTCAAACTAATTCAGAAATCCTCCACTATTCCACATTATGTTCTTCTTTTAGTCACACACTCCTGATGCTGACACATTAAATACTGAGATGACAATAAAGGTCACTTTATTAAACGTCTACAGGGTGGTTTGTGAAGCCCACTCACCTGCATGAAGCACATTCAGTATTGCACAATGTGTATACCAATGTTGTAGTCAGTAGTAGTGTGTGTGTTAGATTTATGTGTGTGTTTGATTTGTGTATGTGTGTGTGCATAAGTGTTTGTGTGTGTGTGTGTGTGTGTGTGTGTGTGTGTGTGTGTGCGCGCATGTTAGTGTTTGTGTGTTTGATTTGTGTGTGTGTGTTTAGATTTATGTGTGTTTGTCTATGTGTTTGTGTGCATGTGTATTTGTGTTTGTGTGCATGTGTGTTTGTATTTGTGTGTGTGTGTGTGTGTGGGTTTGTGTGTGTGTTTAGATTTATGTCTGTGTTGGATTTGTGTATGTATGTGTGTCAGTGCATGGGTGTTTGTGTGTGTGCATGCATGTGAGTGTCTGTGTGTTTGATTTTTGTGTGTGTGTGCGCATGCCCGCATGTGTGTTTGTGTCTTTGTGTGTTTGATTTGTTTGCTTGGGTGTGTGTGGGTTTAGATTTATGTGTGTTTGATTTGTGTATGTCTGTGTGTGTGTGTGTGTGTTTGTGTGTATGTGTGTGTTTGATTTGTTTGTGTGTGTGTGGGCTTAGATTTATGTGTGTGTTTGATTTGTGTATGTCTTTGTGTGTGTTTGTGTGTGTGTGTGTTTCATTTGTGTGTATGTGTTAGAGAGTTTGTGTGTTTTTGATGTGTGTGTGTGTGTTTTGTGTGTGTGTGTGCGCGCGTCTGTGTGTCTGTGTGTGAGAGAGTTTGTGTGTGTGTGTGTGTGTGTGTGTGTGTGTGTGCATGCGAGTGTGTGTGCTTTAAATATATATATATATATATATATATATATATATATATATATATATATATATATATATATATATATATATATATATATATATATAATTTAAATGTAAATAATATTACATATCAACATCATTTCAGGCAGCAGATCTGGCTAAAACTCCAGGATAACCTCTAACATTGTTTCAGTGATCGTTGATGTTGGTTGGTGTGAATCATGTCTGCTATCTGGATTGGCTGATAAGGGTTAAACACAGCACAATCTAAATAATCATGTGTCAAATGTACAGCAGCAGCTAAAATTGAAATAATGGACAAAGGCTCTCCAATAATAGAGAAGTTTACAATCAGCATATTAGCAGTAGTTTAGCATAACAGCTTCAGCGCATTAACATGTCAACCAATCACACTGGAGCAATTAGCATATTCATGATTCACTGGTGATTATGTATTTGGTGACTCCTCCAAGGCCAAGTCTGATGAAAATCTGATTTATTTAAATAAAATTTAATTACATTTTTAATTGTTTAATTAAATTTTATTTATTATTTTATTTTTCATGTTTTCTTTTTATTTTATTTCATTTGTGTTTTTTATTATTTGATTAATTTTTTATTTTATATCATGTACTGTATTTTAAATTGTATTTATTGCATTTAATTGTTTAGTGTTTATTTTATGTATGTTTTTATTTAAATTTTATTTCTCATGTTTTTTAATTGTATTGTATTTTTTACTATTTGTTTTTGTTTGTTTAGACTTTTATTTGAATTATTTTTATTTAATTTTCTTTTTATGGTTTTTATTTTATTTTAGTTTTTACTATTTTATATTTATTTGTTTTTATTAAAAAAGACATTTAATTTTATTTAATTGCATTCAATTGTTTATGTTTTTGTTTATGTTCAATTTATATGTTTTTATTTTAAGTGTATTTTTACTATTTATTTTTTTATTTGTTAGGAATTTATTTTAATTATTTTAATTTAATTCAATTAGATTTTCTTTTCGTTTTATGGTTTTTCTTTTTCTTTAAATTGAATTATTTTTACTATTTGATTTTTCTTTGTTTTTTGTTTAAAATATTTTTTTATTTTAATTTACTTTAAAATTCATTCATTCATTCATTCATTTTCTTGTCGGCTTTGTCCCTTGCGGGGTCGCCACAGCGGAATGAACCGCCAACTTATCCAGCACGATTTTACGCAGCGGATGCCCTTCCAGCCGCAACCCATCTCTGGGAACTTCCACACACACATTCACACTCATACACTACGGACAATTTAGCTTACCCAATTCACCTGTACTGCATGTCTTTGGACTGTGGGGGAAACCGGAGCACCCGGAGGAAACCCACGCAAACCCAGGGAGAACATGCAAACTCCACACAGAAACGCCAACTGACCCAGCCCAGCCGAGGTTCGAACCTGCGACCCAGCGACGTTCTTGCTGTGAGGCAACAGCACTACCTACTGCGCCACTGGGTTGCCTACTTTAAAATTATTTAATTAAATTTTATTTTATTTTTTTAATTGTTTTTTATTAGGGACCGAGCACCGGAACGGTGCGTAGGCCCTATTGGAATTGCTCCGTTTATTATTATTATTATTCTTCTTCTTCTTCTTCTTCTTCTTCTCCGAAATGAATCGGCCTTTAGGGGGGCTAAACATGCCCGAAAACTCACGAAACTTTGCACACGCCTCAGAAGTGGCGAAAATTTACGTTTATTATAGGCTTCGGAAGTGGGCGTGGCAAAATGACTCGACAGCGCCACCTATGCACTTGTGACGGACTAGCCCCCGAGCTACGAATCACGCACATGCACGAAAATTGGCACACACCTCAAACATGCCAAGACCTACAAAAAAGTCTAGAGGGGCAAAATCTCAAATCCAACAGGAAGTCGGATATTTTTGATTTCCTGCGGCGAAAAAGTGGCGATTTTGCCATTTCCAGGCGTTGTATTTGAACGAACTCCTCCTAGGGATTTCATCCGATCAACACCAAAATTGGGTTTTGTCATCTAAAGGCCTTGGCGATGTTAAATTGCGAAGCTTTAGAGTTTTCAGCGATGGGCGTGTCCGTGGCGGCCTCGCAAACTTTGACGATTCGCCATGAAACAGGAAGTTGCTATAACTCAGGCATGCATTATCCGATCTGCCTCAAAATTCACACGTATGATAACCGTCCTGACCTGAACACGTTTACATGCCAATATCCGGTTATAGTTATAGCGCCACCTGCTGGCAACAGGAAGTGATGTGTTTTACAGCATAACAAACTCCTCGCACAAATTTCATCGTATCAGCACCAAATTTGTGTGGTGTTATCTGAAAGGTGTAGAGATGATATATTGTGAAGAGCTAGAGTTTTCACCGATGGGCGTGTCCGTGGCGAACTGACAAACATCAACGCTTCGCCATGGAACAGGAAGTACTTATAACTCATTCACACAATGTCCGGTCAGCCCGAAACTTCACATGGTTGATAAAAGACCTCTCCTGAAGCCATCTACATGCCAGTATTGAGTCACAGTCATAGCGCCACCTGCTGGCTACAGGAAATTACTTATAACTCAGCCAAACAGTGTTCGATCTGCCTGAAAATTCACATGTTCGATACGGGTCCTCTCCTGAAGACATCTACATGCCAATATTGAGTCACAGTCATAGCGCCACCTGCTGGCAGAAGGTAGTTTGGCTTATAACTCAACTACACAAAGTCCGTTCTGCCTGAAACTTCACATGGTTGATAACGTTCCTCTCCTGACGACATCTACATGCCAATGTTGAGTCACAGTCTTAGCGCCACCTGCTGACAGAAGGAAGTTTGGCATGAATCTGTGATTTCTCTCAGGTTTTTCTATATATCGGCTTAAATTAATATTGTTCGCTGTTCTCTGTCATTTTGAGGCCACCGGGCGGCGGTGAGCCGGGGTGCGAGGTCCCTATCATCGCTGCTTGCAGCTTTAATTTTAATTGTATTTTTACTATTTATTTAGAATTTTATTTTAATTTAATTTATTTTAATAAAGTTTATGACCTCTTTTTTTTTCTTTAATATTCTTTGATATACAAAGCTTCTCAAATGGAAACATCAGCAGTAATTTAGCATAACACATCAGCACATTAATGTGTCAACCAATCACACTGGATAAATTAGCATATTCATATATTTTTTTAAATATTGTTTTTTTTATTTTAATTGTATTTTTTACTATTTATTTAGACTTTTATTTCATTCATTCATTCATTCATTCATTCATTCATTTCTTTCTGCTTTGTCCCTTCATTAATCAGGGGTTGCCACAGTGGAATTTGAGAGGCTTTGTTCATTATTTTAATATTACAGAAAAGTAAAAACATTCAATTAAATTAGACTTTTATTTTGATTTATTTAAATTTTTACCTTTTTTAATCTTCTTTAATATTAAAATAATGGACAAAGCCTCTCGAATAGAGACATTAGCAGTAATTTATCATAACAGATTAAGCGCATTAACATGTCAACCAATCACACTGGAGCAATTAGCATATTCATGATTAGCTGGCGATTATGCATTTGGTGACTCCTCCAACCCATGGTGGCCAAATCTGATGTAAATCTGCCTTCATGCCAGCGCATCTGTGAACACTGGCATATGCGCAGAAACCCGTTTGATAAGGACATTTGCTTAATCGACTCGCCTGTCAAAGCAAATATTCCTCCTCTCGGTACCTGCAGCTCTCTCCAGCGTTTCTCTTTTCTGCGCGCTCAAATTTTCTCCCCTCAAAGCCAATTTGCAGACTTGGGTTAAATAAACACCTGTTTCCTGCAAAAACTCCCCCGAGGCCGAGCCAGACAATTTACACCACTAACAAGCAGAGGAATACAGCGCAGAGGAGACGCTCTCTGGTTATTTCTGCTTCAGAGGGACGAGCACTGGAGGAGCCACCAATTAATGTGTGACCGAGCCATGCTGAGGACTATAGTTAGTATTATTATTATTATTATTTACCTTTTTTAAAAGCATGTTTAAAAATTTGTAATCATAATTATTTAATTTTATTTTAATTGTATGTTTTTACTATTTGTTTTTTCTTTTTCTATTTTGTTTTTATTATTTTTAATTTTGTTTTTTATTATTATTTTTTTAAATAAATATTTATTTTTTATCATTTTTATTTTATTACATTTTTTATTTTTTAATTAAATTTTATTTTGATTTCATTTGTTTAATCTTTTATTTGTTTTTATTTTATTTTAAATGTATATTTTTAATTTTAAACTTAATTTTTAAATTTAGTTTTGTTTTATTTTATTTTTTATGTTTTTATTTATTTATGTAATTTTAATATATTGTGGTTTTTACTTGTTTAGACTTTTATTTTATTTATAATTTTTACATTTTTGATTTAAATTACATTAATTAATTAATTAAAATGTAATTTAATTACATTTTTATTTTTTATATTTTTTATTTCTTATTTTATTTGTATTTTTATTATTTGTTTGTACCACTTTCATTTGCCACTTTCAGATTTAAGCCTTAGCTGGATATTTTACTTCACTTAGAGCTGTGTTACACACTACATAGAAGGTCAATACTTCATAGAAGTACATCTTACTTTGCAGTAATTGACTGAACTGTCCGTTAATTAGATAATTTGTTGCAGTAATTTTGCTTTAATTGAACTATAACCACAGGATCAGCACTGAATCTGCACTCAGACAGTTTGTCCATGCATGCTGGTAAATATTGTGTCGCATCTGCTCTGCTGCTGTAGATATTAGACTTTATCTCTGAGTCTCGGTGATAAATGTGCTTTTCAAAAGAGCTGCACTTAAACCACACAAATGATCAAGCTTTATCATAAACAAATGCAGCACAGGAACCCACACAAGCAAAGTCTCACAGGCGCCACAAATACTTTACATTTTTTTTCCCATTCAACCTTGTAGAGTCTGATGGCAAATGCATTTAGCATAAACCCTATTATTCCTACGCAAAAATAAATAATTAAAAACTTAATAAATAAATAAATACACAAAAAATAAATGCATTCCCAGAGATGGGTTGCGGCTGGAAGGGCATCCGCTGCGTCAAATCGTGCTAGATAAGTTGGTGGTTCATTCCACTGTGGCGACCCCGCAAGGGACAAAGCCGACAAGAAAATGAATGAATGAATGAAAATAAATGCAAAAATAATTAGATAAATAAGTAAATAAAACAATGCATTAATTTACTCTAAGCACACATATTTCATTTTTTTAATTTTATTTTAGCAGTTTATTTATTAATTTATACATGTATTTATTAATTTGCTGTTTATTTATTGATTTATACATGTTTTTATGCAATAATGTAGTTAATTTTTTTAATTTATGCATGTATTTATGTAGAGGAGCAGTTTATTTATTAATTTATGCATGTATTTATGTAGAGGAGCAGTTTATTTATTAATTTATGCATGTATTTATTTATTAAAGCAGTTTATTTATTAGTGTCTTTATGTATTGAAGCAGTTTAATAATTCATGCACGCATTTATACATGCATAAATTAATAAATAGACTACATAGATACGTGTATAAATGCATGCATAAATTAATAAATTAACTGCACCAATACATAAATGCATGCATAAATTAATAAATAAACTGCATCAATACATAAATGCATGCATAAATTAATAAATAAACTGCATCAATACATAAATACATGCATAATAAATAAACTGCTATTATACGTAAATAAATACATGCATAAATTAATAAATAAACTGCATTAATACTTGTATTTTTCACTTATTGAAGCGGTTTATTAATTTCTGCATGCATTTATTTATGTATTCAAGCAGCTTAATTAATTTATGCATGTATTTACATATTAATGCATTTTATTTATTAATGTATGCATGTATTTACGTATAAATGCAGTTTATTTTTTCAGTTTATTTATGCACGCATTGTTGTATTAAAGCCGTTTATTTATTTGTTTGTTTATTTGTCTGTTTGTTTGTAGTTTGTTGGTTTGTGTATTTTTATGCATGCATATACTGTTTATTAATTTATGCATGCATTTATGTATTAATGCAGTTTATTTATTTTTTATTTATTTCTTAGTTTGTTGTTTTTTTTAATTATTATTATTATTATTGTTTATTTTATGCATGTATTTATTCATGTATTATTACTGTTTGTATATTTTGTTTGTATATTTTTTGTTTGTTTGGTTGCTTGCTTTTTGTTTAATTATGCATGCATATATTGTTTATTTATTTTTATTTATTTATTTTTTTTTACTTTTTTGCACCATCACTGGACTTAAAATATTTAAAACACTTCATTAAAATGAATACTCTAGAATTCCAGAATTAAAAGCTTTTATTAGCAGTGTGGCTGCATGTTTTTTGTCCACATCACATCTTTGTCAACTCTCACTTTCCATTCCACGTTGCATAAATTCGCTTGGCTGTGGTCCCCCATTTATTTATTTATTTAGCAAATACATTTATCCAAAGTGACTTACAAATGAGGAGAAAAGCAATGCATTCATCATAAACAGCCAAATAATCAGGACTAGTGCTACAAAGATTTACAAAAAAAAATAAAAAATACAAGCAAGAAAATTTATTTTTTTTTTATACCACAAAGTAGTGCTCACAGAATATACTGTGTTTCAGCAGTTTCTTTAATATTGTTAAGATTAGTGGTTTGTTCTGTAGCCAATAGAGAAAAAAAAATCATATCGGTACAAATGAAAATTAAAGCTGCAAGCAATGATAAAAGGGACCTCACACCTGGGCTCACTGCCACCCGGTGGCCTCAGGATGACAGAGAACAGCGGGCAATAATAATTTAAGCCGATATAAAAAAACCTGAGAAAGTCCCAGATCTATGCGAAACTTCCTTCTGTCAGCAGGTGGCGCTATGTTTGTGACTCAATATTGGCATGCGGATGGCTTCAGTATGAAAAATCTTATCGAACGTGAATTTCAGGCTGGTCAGACATTGTGTGGTTGAGTTATAAGCCAAACTACATTCTGTCAGCAGGTGGCGCTCTGACTGTGACTCGATATCGGCATGTAGATGTCTTCAGGAGTGGAATCTCATCGAACATGTGAATTTCAGGCAGGTCAGACATTGTGTGGTTTAGTCATATAAGCCATACTATCTTCTAACAGCAGGTGGCGCTATGACTGTGACTCAATATTGGCATGTAGATGTCCTCAGGAGAGGATTCTTATCAAACATGTGAAGTTTCAGGCAGATCAGACCTTGTGTGATTGAGTTAGAAGTACTTCCTGTTCCATGGCGAAGCACTGTGATTGTCAGGCCGCCTTGGACACGCCCCTCTGCGAAAACTCTAGACCTTCACAATATATCATCACCAGAGCTTTCAGATAACACCACCCAAATTTGGTGCTGATACGATAAAATTTGTGGGAGGAGTTTGTTACATTGTAAAATATGCCATTTTCTGTTGCCAGCAGGTGGTGCTATAACTGTAACTGGATATTGGCATGTAAATGTGTTCAGGTCAGGACTGTTTAGATGACAAAACCTAATTTTGGTGTTGATTAGATAAAATCTCTAGAAGGAGTTTGTTCAAATACAACGCCTGGAAATGGCAAAAACAGTGAATTATTTATTTTTTTATTTTTTTGGCACAGGAAAGTTAAAAATATCCAACTTCCTGTTGGGTTTGAGATTTCGCACCAGGAGACTTTTTTGTAGGGTTTGGCATGTTTGACTTATTTGCCAATTTTTGAGTGTGTGCGTGAATCGTAGCTCGGGGGCCAGTCCGTTAAACGTGCATAGGTGGCGCTGTCGAGTCATTTTGCCACACCCACTTCCGAAACCTATAACAAACGTAAATTTTCACCCCTTCTGGGGCGTGTGCAAAGTTTCGTGAGTTTTCAGGCGTAGGTGCTCGGTCCCTAAAAAAAATAGTAGGAGGAGCCAGTAGAAGAAAGAGTCAATAGAAGCAAGAGCCGATAAAACGAGCAGCCAATAAAATGAGGAGCCAATACAGGAAAGAGCCAACAAAAGGAGGAGCCAATAGAAGGACGAGCCAATAGAAGGACGAGCCAATAGAAGGAAGAGCCAATAAAAAGAGGAGCCAATAGAGGATAGAGCTAACAAAAGGAGCTAATAAAAGGTGGAGCCAATAGAAGGAGGAACTAATAGAAAGAGGAATCATTAGGAGGAGCCAATAGAAGGAGGAGCCAATAGAAGGAGGAGCCAATAAAATGAGGAGCCAATAGGAGAAGCCAATAGAGGATAGAGCCAACAAAAGGAGCCAATAGGAGGAGGAGCCAATAGAAGGACGAGCCAATAGGAGGAATCATTAGGAGGAGCCAATAAAAGGAAGAGCCAATAAAAAGAGGAGCCAATAGAGGATAAAGCCAATAAAGGTGGAGCCAACAGAAGGAGGAGCTAATAGAAAGAGAAACCAATAGGAGGAGGAATCATTAGGAGGAGCCAATAGGAGGAGCCAATAAAATGAGGAACCAAAAGGAGGAGTCAATAGAGGATAGAGCCAACAAAATGAGCCAATAGGAGGAGGAGCCAATAGATGGACGAGCCAATAAAAAGAGGAGCCAATAGAGGATAGAGCCAACAAAAGGAGCCAATAGGAGGAGGAGCCAATAGATGGACGAGCCAATAAAAAGAGGAGCCAATAGAGGATAGAGCCAACAAAAGGAGCCAATAAAAGGTGGAGCCAATAGGAGGAGCCAATAGAAAGAGAAACCAATAGGAGGAATCATTAGGAGGAGCCAATAAAATGAGGAGCCAATGGATGGAGCCAAAAGGAGGAGTCAATAGAGGATAGAGCCAACAAAAGAAGCCAATAGGAGGAGGAGCCAATAGAAGGACGAGCCAATAAAAAGAGGAGCCAATAGAGGATAGAGCCAACAAAAGGAGCCAATAAAAGAAGACAATAGGAGAGCCAATAGGAGGAGGAGCCAATAGGAGGAGCTAATAGGAGG